>CANTUZ010000001.1:171540758-171565775 GCA_947846985.1 Fratercula arctica
GGGCCTAGAAATTAATTTAGATGACCAGAGAACTTAGTTTTGGACACAAACATGCTGTTTTGACAAAACATGCATTATATAAAGCTCCACGTACAGTAAACAGCAGTTTATCATCACTTTTCTTACCCTGGCTTCTAAAGTCACTTTAGAGACCAGAACTTTGTATCTTGACAAGGATTACATAAAAATCCTACCACTTTGTTGACAGCCTCCATATCACATAGGTTTTCCACTAAAATGCGACATGCTTCTTCTTTACCCCAGTGAGCAGCAGCATGAAGTGGTGTCCAGCCATCATAATCTTTAATATTTACATCGTAGCGAGCCTGTATTAAAAGCCTAAAGAAATTAAAAGAATTAGATCTTGACACTGCTGACAGGGATAAATAAATAGTCATAAAAACATCAAATTATTCTACAGTAGTATCCTTCTCCTTTTTCATCATACATATTTTAGTTGGGTGGTTGACAACTGATTAATTTTATTTCCTTACAGAAACATTTGCCTTTTCATTGTTCAGTAAGTATTTATATTTTTAAGGAAAATTCAAGAAAAATAGCCTTTTTCCATTTTCTTCCTTATTCACTTCTTCTTCATTCAAAGTCCATTGTTTCTATACAGTTAGATATTTTTCTCTACATGTGCAGTAATATAGAAAAGCCCTTTTAAGGAAAGGAGAGCTGTAAAATGTCAAAAATTGCTAAGATACATTGTTCTTCTCTAGTAAATATTAAAACCGTCTCCTATTCTAGTATTAGTTGCTTGAAACTTGCATCTCCCCCTGTCATTAGCATTTGATGTTGTAACGGTCTAATGTTCACGTGTCCCAGTTGCTCTCTGAGAGGGAGCAGAGCTCCTCAAATAGAGGACCTGCTTTTCAGCCAGCATTCAACACTCAAATTCGGCATGGTTTTGATGCGAGTGTCAAAGTGACAACAGACACTTAACCTGACAAGGGTTACAGACACTTAACCTGTGTAAAGGGCCATTGGCTCTCTCAAACGCTGTCCACAATTATTAAAAATCACATAACCGTGAAGTATTCTTCTGCAAAAATTCTCTCCATTTCTCAAGAGCCAATACACTTATAGTAATATCCTCCAATGAGTCAAGTTTCACACATGCTCAGCTGCAAAGTCTTGCAGTCTTGCATCCTACACAGAGCACTCATTTTTGATAATTTCAAGCCATCATGAAAATTGCCTGCACATATATTTTTCCCCTCCTACGAGAAGCACCTGGACTAGACTACAAAATAGACACTAACTGAGAGCTAAAAAACGTGCCCACTTATACATAAAACTTCCTACAGACACGTGTGATTCTAAAATAAAAATTATTCTGTTCCAACAGAATAACTTCTCTTCATCATGTTGAAGCATCAGGGTTTTTTGAAGCAGAACTCTCATCCAGTAAATTGTATGTAACGGTTATAATGACTAAAAAAGCTCTTTTATTCAACTTCTGTGTTGACAAAGCATTACAAGGCTCTGCAGACCTTAAAGGTAGCAATACTTACACAGTCAGGGTGTGTGCTGATTTTCTTTCATGTTACAATATGTAACTGTTGCTAGTACTGCTAAAGCACTCAAATACATTTACAATCACAGTACTGTATTATTAAGTATGATTTATTTCAATAAAAGCAGAGCTTTAATGAAAAACAAATTAAACCTCTGTTACAGTATGTGCTTGTATTGTATTAATGAATAGCTACCTGTGAATTAGGGGGACACCAAAAGCCTGAAGCTTTCCAGGAAAGATTTCAAGAGTCATGGATTTCAACAACAATATCAAAAAGGCAAAATTAAATTCTCTGTTCTTTAGGTCTAAAGACCTTTAGTCTGGATTACAAACTCCGCTTTATGTATGCAAATAAATATGGTGTCTTGAAAATATGCATCAACCAGAATGCTGACTGGCAGTATAAAAAGGTATTGGCTTTAGAAACAGGGCAAGTTTTTTTGTCAACTTTCTTCTTTCAAATAAGTATGCAGACCCAATATGTACCCTGTGTTCATATTTTGAATGACTTAACATAGAAAGTTAACAGCATCATTTATGAGTGTTTGAAATCATAAAATCAAACTTTGAGAAAAAGATAGTTCTAGAGATCATAATTTTCCATGATACAACCCCTAAAAGTCAGAAGTGTCCAATCCTATCAATTCCAAGCAGCATTACACCAACAGGATAACCAAATATGAAAAAATTCCATTGAAACTACACTTACTTTAAGACTTCTGTATAGCCCTTCGCAGCAGCTACATGAAGTGCTGTACCACCAGATTTTGCGTGCCTGACATCATTTATATGGCCGCTGTTGAGCCACTGTCTTGCATCTCTTAGCATTATTCGTTCTTCTTCTTTTCGAGCTGCCTCTATATCAACCCCTAATTCAAATAGGGAGGGGGAGGGGGGAAGAGAGGACACAAAATATTTTAGTTCAAACCCTTCAATTCAATTATGTAACAAATATTATACCATGTTTATGTATTACAATAAAATAACAACTAAATAATACAAATAAATAATGTTCACGGTTAGATATGAATATCTTTTTGAAGATGAATTCCAAGAGGTTATTACAACATCCATTACTGCGTGACACTTTGCATGCATAATCCATTTTTTTCCCAAAGGAAGGAAAAAGAAAAAAAAGCTACTAAAACTGCCTCTTCAGTTTTAAAAATGTCTACCATCACAGTAATAATCACTGAAATGACCTGTTAAAAAAACAGAAAAATTATATTTTAACCTTCTAAGCATCAAAAAATAAGTCTGCCTCGATGTATCCGTAGAAAGTAGCTATATATTTTTTTAGAAGGAGATAGCTAGGGGAAGAGGAACATAGCTTCTCAATATTGATGGTAAAAAAGATGGAGCTATATTTTTTATACTTTATAAAGAATTTCTGGTTTGTCATCTACCATTGTGAAACACAAACCTTATACTCAAATAGTCAAGCCTTTGGAAATCTCCATACCTCAGGTTAAAAAAAAAACAGCACAAAAACACTCTCAAAACTTACGTCTCACAAAAAATTATCATACACTGATGAAAAGGTAGGAATGCAGTATAACATTTACAAGTATACACATCAGGTTAAACAGCTTGGAAAAAAACCCCAGACCCTGAATGGGCAAAGCAAAGCATGTATTTGCAAGCATTTTTTAATTACTACCACATGGAGTGATCTAAAGAACACAGCAGGAAAGGGGTCTTGAAGAGAACTATGCATGAGCATTGCTGTATCTACGCTGACTGAATGGTGGCAACTTCATGAAGAAAAGGGACTTGGGAATTGTGGTCCTGAAGAGCACAAATTGTATCTGGGTTGACCTCTAACAGAAAATCAGTGGGCCAACGTTCAGGAAAATTATTTTATGTGTATGATTTGTCTAATCTTAGACACTAGTATGCAGGCACTTGGGAAATATATACTGTTCTTCTGTCTTCTGAATTTTTAATTTCTGCAAAATAGAAGTTAAGATGACTTTAAAAACACTTAAGAGAGAGATGCTCCTTGACTCAGATCTAATTCTGCCTTCTTTCAGTATTTCCTGCAGAAGCTTCATCTGTCCCCAAACCGTTTTTCTCTCCGGCAAATTTGTTTCTATCATATAACTCTCCTAACTGTCCAACTCAATATAAAGAAGACTGCAAACAAGACTATGCAAAGCTAGCACATATTTTTTTCAGAACTACTCTACATAAATAATCTTAATTAATTTTCAAAGTGTTTATAGTGGCCCTCATTAAAGAAAGTATTAATATCACATAATTAAAAGACATGGATAATATAGAGATGATCATATATAGTGCAGTGAATCATTCTACTGTGTAAAATGTAATAAACCAGATTATAATAAAACGGCTTCATCAAGCTCTCCTCAATCCACTGGCAACTAGAAAGCCAGAGCAACAAACTGGCAAACTGAAAGAATTTTATTGGCACTGCTGAAATACCCTTAGGGCAGGGGACAGCAGACTGACATATCTATTACATTACATACAAATTGGTATTTCACAGATGCTGCAATTCCCCAATTACAGAGCAAGAAAACCCTTGAAAATGATGTGCCCATATCAAAATTTCCTGAAATGCAGACAGAAGGAATGTAATTATTACATGCTTTTGGAAATATAACGTGTCATTTGTTTGGTTTGCAGTAGCATATGACAGTGCTACAACAGAGTTCGATTCTTTTTTATTATTCTTCTGTCAATTCCCATCATAACAGTTACTCCCTTACTACAAATATGTAAAAAAAAGGAAAAAAGAAACAATTTAATTTACCAAAAAACCCCAACCAAAACACAAAGAAAGATCAGTTTGAGAAAAGTCTCTTCACAAAGTAAATCTGGTAAAACTTTATGCTAAGGACAGATGAAAAGATAAAACTTTACTAAGTATTGTAAAATAACTGAGGCAGGTTATACACTAAGTGTTCTAAGCAGTTGACTTAACTCCTAGACTTGTCCACTTAACTGACTGAAACAATAATTTCAGTCCTGGCAATTAAATAAAAATTAACAGAATTATGTTTTATCAGAAACTGATGAAACTCCATAATCTGGAGGCCAAATCTGCAAGATGCAGGAAGATACAGAAGATTGTTGAAGCACTAAGCAGTGGAAAAAGCTAAAATCCACTTGTTTGAAAGAAGCTGTGGTAAAGATTAAATACGTGGAAGTTTCTAAAACTGTCTCTCTCAAGACAACCCATGACTAACTACATCTGAAGAAATGAAATTTTAAATATCTAATAATCTTTATAACTCTGACAGGTATGAAGAATGAAAACCAGGAACTTTGAATCAATAACGTATTGAGAATAATGCATTCTCATTCCTCTAAAAGGCTCCTACATATTGATGTGTGAACTATTGCAAACTGTAACTTCCTTGGGCCTTCGCATCTGCTTGCCTTTCAGAATGACACAGCCGTGCAGATCAGCAGATCCTGGGAAAATAATTCTCTAGAGTCCAGTCATCTACATGTCAGTGTTGCCTGCAAAACACTACTGCGCAAATAAACGGGTTACATATCATCTGTTAGTCATGCTTATGTCCGTCCCCTTTTTGCATGCCCGAGGCCTAACTGTGAATCCTTATCAGCATGAGTAACCTTCTCCACCGAAGAACCTGACGTAAATTCCTATCAGTGTAAAACTCTTCCTGTGTGTGGCTGGTTCGTTTTGAGGCACTTTTGTATAAAGGAAGAACAGAGAAAAACCTCCTCCGAAACCCTGATCTGGAACTTCTAATGGTTAATTCTAAGCATATTTTCCAGGTATGCCTAAAGACCTAGAGAATTATGTCAAAATAGCAATGTTTTTGCAGAAAAAGTAACTCATACTGAACATAGACTTCTACCAATATCACAAATGATTGCATTTCTAAAGCTCACACAAGATATAATGGCTGCAGAGGACTAATGGCTGCATGGACACATAATTTTACAAGACAGTAATTTTTGATCATATTTCAACACAAGAAAGTACAAGAATCTTGCCAATCGAAGTAAACCATCCCACATTAGCAACTGGCACAAACACAGGAATTAAACTCTGCGTCACAGAAAAAAAAAAGCTGCTCTTTGAGATAAGCTAAATACAATTCCCATTATTAACTACAGAAAACGGCATGTGAAGAGCCTTTATTATACCTTCTACGGGCCTTTCTCCTTGCTTTTTGTTTTCCAGCCTCTATTAAGATACCAGGGAAAAAGAAAATGCTGGTCATACGTTTCCAACACTTTCTCCCTACGGCCCATAGATGGCAATGCGCTGCCTCCCAGCTCAACCGCAGCCCCAGTATTCCCTCTCAACACCAGTACGCTTAACCCCTCTGGCAGCCTCACAGCTCCTTAAATCACTACTAATTTATTGCTAAATGCTTTCATTTTTTTTTCTGATCAACAAGTGTTATTCAACAGTTCCAAACAGGTTTGGAAACAGTGGGCCGTTCAGTGAGCGTTTAATGAAATTCAGCATAAATTTAAATGCTGAATCATTGTTTCAGGACTCCTCAGCCATATAAAGGCATGTTTTATAGATACTGCATGGAAGAGCAACCCGCTTTTTACTTCATGTAGCGAATGTTTATATACAAATGTAATAGTTCGCATTTTACCCACATAAACAGAGCTGAGTTAAGCAATACATTCGAGAGAGTCTCATTACATTTACCTATAATTAAGAATGAGGAACATTTGCTTCTCCTTGGAAAAGGAGAAGCGATCTCTCTGATCGTTAGTGAGCAGCCACCATGCTGTATCATGAACTCCTGATTCACCTCACGTCACCTCTCCCCACTAACTCACCTCCTGAGAATGTTTCCTATAATTCAAAATAACTGCTTAAGCAGTTAAAAATAATTTTAAGAGGCCATCTGATGATAAACAGCTAAAAAAATCGCTTCAAACCATTACACTTAACCCTACTCGAGACCTGAGGAGAGGCAGCATTTAGAACTGGCCAGGGCTCGCCGGGACTAAAGCCACATCTCCCTCAAGTCTGCTAGCTTTCACCAGTGCAAATGAAAACTTTACACGACTGTCTTTCGGTATGCTGAAACACTGCAGAGTAGAAACGTAAGGGATCATATCAAGAAGCTGTAAATATTTTTAATGAAGATAAAGAATTACGTGGATTGTGGCGGCATCCATATAAATGGGATTGGCCCGTGATAAAGATCTCAGCCATATGGAGAAACAACAAAACAGGCCCTAAAAGAAGTTTTTTGTATAACCCACAAAATAGTTAAAACACATGGTGTGCAGAGAGAAGAGTTGTTCAGCACTACTTTGGAATAATTTCCGTAAAACACCTAGTTTTGCTATTTGTGAAGTGTTTGTAACTGTGTCAAAAAATCTTTATACCTTACCTGAGGATGTATGCAATTTATCTTCTCACAAAGCAGAAAACTAAACTAGGTTTTAAGCTCAAAAAATAATTAAGTCAGCAATTCCCCTTTGAATATTAGGGTAGAAAAATGCTTTCCTTACTAGAGGAGGGCTATGGCTTCACTTCTAGGATAGCTAGGCCTTTAGTTCAGAATTACTGAGTTAGTGTATCAACAGGGTCCTGCTCTGTGCTCAGCAGAACACAGGTGGCCGTGTCGGGGGATCTGTGGCCCACACAAGAGGACACATGAAATGACGCCTGAACCAGGGGTCACAATTTAGACGTGTCACATATGGAGAGCAGAATAACTGAAGACAGACAGATATTGGAGAAAACTACTATAAAAACTCTCTTCTTTCATATCCAACACTCCTTACAACAGAACTTGCAAACCAAGAAGATTAATTTGGATCACTGACCATCTCCTCTCTAGACAGGTCTGATTTTGGAGTCTGAATGCTAAAATAGGATGAGCAAACACTCCAGAGCCTTCTTTTAATTAAGTCTGCAATGCCCCATAGAGCTGAATTGTGTTGTATTCTGTTATTTCTGTGAACTTATGGTCTCCAGAGGCTCCCATTTTTTGTCTTGTAGTTAGACATGTTCTTAAAACAATTCGATACCTGTAAAAATTTGGCATAAGTACAAACAAACTGATGACCTCTGGAAGGCTGAATAGTTGCACAACTGGAAGCCTCTGTTTGAACTTTTCATATAAAGACTGTAGGTCTGCAAAAGCAGCAAAACAGTGAGCTAACATGGTGATTCTCCTTAGATTTCTAAAAGAAAAATGTCATCACTTCAACATATCTGAAGTCACAATGAACCTGACTGATCTTTCCAGGCAATCTTTTGCCACCAAATGACTCTGACCGCTGACACCCATGCGCAGGAAGCCATACTCTCAGCATTAACTAAGGAATACAAAAATGAAACTATAACGAATATAGGAATAAATATGCATGAAAAGGTTCCAAGTCAAGAATGCTACAGAAAACATCTACTTAATTTTCATGCTCACGTTTTACCTGTACAGATGTAAGATTTTTTGGCACCCAAGTTTGTTTATTTTCAAAATAAATAGGCTGATCTTCCACTACCAGTAATACTGAGCCAGGGCTGACCATTCCACAGTCCCCACAGTTACCTTGCATTATTAAAACTGTGGCACTGATTTATTTTATATGTGGAGTAATGATGAAGCTGGAGGGATAATTGCATTCAGCCACATGTATAGCCAAAGATGAAGCTGTCACAATGCATCAGTGTTAATTCCGCATTAAGACAAATAATTAAGTTCCTATTTTAGAGCTATTAACTTCCCTAGCCACAATATACACACAATTAGGCACTTTCCCAGTGATCATGATAATGGCAAAATAATAATTCTGTATATATTAACTTTAAATGCAAGTTAAGGATGCCATCAAAAGCATGATTAAAAGCTTATTGCTCAGACAACTGTCTTGTGATTTAATAAGATATACACGACAAGTGCACATCCACATTCATGCTCTTTCTATTCCATTCTCATCCACAATCATTAAATATTTCCTGTGATTTCATCCCTACAGGTAAAAGCCCTTAGCTCTTACACCTTCAGACACAAACGCAGAAGGAGGGATGCTGCATGCCTTCTTCCCTGCTTCTGCGAAACTGGAACTCCTAAGTGGTCTAACAGCAACACAAGCTAGGCAGAACACATATATATATAAACATGCATTCATATATATCTGTGTGTGTAAATATATATAAATATATATGTATATAAATAAAATTAAATATAGGCTATATATGTAACCATAGGCTTTAGCGGCCTGTTAAGACCAGGAAGGCAGAAACGCTGTCAGGGATGTTCACAGTGTGGTCACTCTTCAGCACAGCATCCAATCCCCGTTTTCCACACAGGGAGGGCAAACCATTTTGAGGCACAGCCCCAGCAAGTTTTTTCTCACCTGACATGGTGCCTTGTTCAACCAATATATTTTTCAAATAATCTGAGAAAGATCATTCTTCTGAAAATCCTTTAGCTAGTCAGCAAGCCAAGTGACATAAAAATGTAACAGGAATGCTTGGAAAACAGGTTTTCCATAGCAAGTGAAATTTACTATTTTAAAACAACCTGAATTATCCCTTTAGAAGCTAACAGCTACAGTGTGGGAACATCCACATTCTTCTCAGACTCATAAAGACAGTACCATAGATAGTTTACTGTAAGCTTTAAATACAAAATATGCAAATCACACTGAAATTTTCAGTGAGTTGTGGCATTTAGTTTAGGTTGCCAATGCTAATTTTACGATTGGGCTGTTCAAAATAATTGAATTTGTAAAAGAATAAAAATTAGAATCTCTGCATTGTAAAAATGTAAATAAAGTCCCCATATAACACTTTTTTTTAAAAAAAGCAGCAACATATAAGTAAGAGATTATGGAAGAGGTCTCTTCCCAAATAATGTCAATTTTACAAAGAACTACTACAGTCAGTTAGTATAGCACATCGCTAAAGTCAAATGTTACAAAAACAACCTTAAAGAATTTAGGCTGAGCCATATTCCAGAAATAGCTCACCAGCAAAGATTGACAGTACTGTTAGAAAAAAAGAACAACTGTATTTTTTCCAAATTAAAATAGACAAATGGTAGTACAGACAAAAAAGATCTCAACTATCTAATCTGATGTTCTTTGTGTGTTAACTGTAAGAACTGTTAATAAAAATTCCATTAACACTACCAAATAATTGAATCAAAGCCTTTGTCAAATCTACAGTCTACTGCTGTATATCAGTATCTCTTATTTCCCTGCATATCATGTCATCCACTTGCTTTGGGCATTAAACGGGTTTAACCATACAAATTAAATCAGGTCAAAGCCTGAGGCAATTACCAGTTTACTGTTAAATTATGTAAACCTATCTTAAAGATATAAATACAATGCTACAAAACCCCAACACTTTCAAGGAGGAAGAAACCTTTTAAGAGGCAGGTAGGGGTCTAGAAGTAATGGAGATGCAGTCCCCTAGCACGCCCCCCACAAGGCTCCATCTTCACTCTGAATATCATCTTCATTCAATATATAATATAACTTAGACCACAGCACCCCAGTTCTTAAACTAGGAGTTCTGGGATAGCAGTGCATTTCTATTGCAGTCGAGGTAGTCAGTCAACAACTGGATATTCTTTCCTCTGTGGAATGGAAAAAAAAGAAACTTCCAAAGATCTTCCACTGGAAAACCCACCTAAGGATTGGAACATGGAAAACAGTAGCTTAAGGAGGGGGGAAAAAAAGCAAGGAAAAATGAATCAATATGATTTTTCAAAGGCCAATTTCTCTTGTAAAGACATCAATGCCAGCACTAGCAATTTTCTACGAGCAAGGTGCATAAATTTAGGGCATACATTTTTAAACGATGCTGTCAGAACTTGATACCTATGCATGAACTATTAGATGAACGCTCTCAGAAGAGTACACAAAACAGGGAGGAACTCAAAGGTTCATGATAGGTTCTCAGGCCTAAAACAAGTGCAATCTAAGACTCCTTATGCCAAGGCTAGTTTAAGACTTTTGACATTGTAGAAGGACATTCGAAAGGTCAGAACTAGACACAAGGGGTGATTTATGGGATACAGTACGGTTGTTTACTCTTGTTTTAGTTATTCTAGGCTTTGGTGTAGTCAATGGAAAGAAACAGTTACCTTAGGGCTGGATTCACCTCATCCTAACACTGACACTTCAGTCACTCTAAAAGTGCCTATTTCTCTCCTCTTTTAGGCAGGAATTTCTTTGGACATAGTCTATATCCCAGATGCACTGAATACCATCCATAGTATCTGATTACCACCTAAATTCTGTTAAGTGAATGTGAGAATCCAATCAACCCCTCGGTTCAATACTTCTGACCTCTTCCTTCACAAGAGGCTAGGCTGAGTAAAAACACCTAGAAGACAGCTGGAGCACTGTACATTGCATTGACAGTTCTCTTTAGAAAATAAATTCAGTGACTTCAAAATTCCTAATTTAGCGTAAGTGTTCAAAAATATATGTAGCGTCCAATAAACAAAACCACCCTTCCATATTCAAAATTACCTTGTCTATTTACTTCATTCTGAAGCAGCTCTTCCATTGCCTCTTCTTCAGCAATATCTAATGGAGTGTCTCCTTCACTATTTACAGCTCCTACATGTGCTCCTTGACTAATTAAATACCTGCCAATTGAAAAATAAACCGTAAGCAACATAGTAAAGCTGATGCAAAAAAAAAATAGCAGCCACTAGAATATCATATGCAATGGGTATACACATGCACACATACAATTCATACAAACAACTATATTAGGTATAAGTAAAAACCTCATGACTGTCTACAATCCCTGAATATCTGCATGTCTTTCCACCATAATACCCATTAATACAAATAGCACTCTGCTCTTCAGTTTGCCACAAAGACTCCTGACACATTTAAATATATATTTGCAAGAACTGAAAGAAGAAAATTGTTAGATGATGAACAAACATCAACAGAAGGCTAAGAGGGGTTGAACCACTGAAGCCACTCTTCCTAGAACTTCCAAATTCAGTGGCACATTATGTTTCTGTACTTTGCCATAATGATGACTCCTGGCCTCCAAGGCAGCTTCATAAAGTTAATAAAACCAGAATCACCTCTGCTCCTATTCATAAGGTCAGCTTTTGGTGGGGAGAGAGGCGAGGGGAGAAAGGAAGCAGGACTTTACACCATATTCCAACTCCACTAAGTGTTTTCTTACTTGAAGTACTGCTGTCTCAGGAGTCAACAATCCAGACGCAGTGGAATTTATTTCTGAATTGCAAATTAAGTCAAATGGATCAATTCCAACGATATGTCACAAAAAGATTAAGTTACTTAATTGTATTAAACCAAAAGGCTATAATGTTATTGAGAACCTACAGCTTAATAAACAGTCTGTTTCTAAGTAAACAATAAACAATAATTAAAACACCAATACAGATCAGTCTTAGACCTTCTGACCGTAACATTTCTACTCCTGTAACAAATTGAACAGTTTGAGCCACAATAGGACTCTATACAAACAAAATATAGCAAACATACCTCATGCTTTGCAGAGCTTAATTTACACTTTCCATATATTTGAGAAAAAAATAATCAGGAAATACTCAGACCCAAAAAACTAGTTATCCATTCAGTAACAAGTGTATGAAATCAAAAGTGCTTTCTTAATCTCACTACTGCAGAAAGCCAAATTATGCAGGAGACAATCACAAAAGTAACCCAACACTAATAAAAATGCTTTAAAGTATTTCTGCTTAACTACTGCCAATTAACAGCAACAGATTCCAGATCTAGGATCATATTTTCCTTATCTTTATTCAACAACTCAGTGTCAAGTACTCTCATAGATTTCCATTTTTTAATGTATGATTTAAATAGCACTTGTTATTAAACCTCTGTAATTACATCAAGAAGAGGAAAGAACTGACAGATCAGAGAATGGAAATGAATTCCCAGAAGTGTAACTGTATCTCCTGGGATATGCATCATCAGTTGCCACCACTAACTTTGATGCTGGTATGCGGTGCTGCTTTTATTCTGTTCCTCTTGAAAGAGTGCCGCTGTGACCCTTATCTTTCTCCAGTTTACAGATTTAACTTTTGCGGGAATGAAAAATTAATACAAAGTAGCAACCTTTCTCAACAATACAAGCTGTACTGTTTTAATAGTGACACAGTCTTCCAGATTACAGATCAGATAATTGCTACGCCGGGTGTCTGCGAAGCAGGCACAACCAGCAGTGGGGAAACTAACTTTCTTACAAAGTCAAAGTGTTGATTCAAAATCAAAGCCAACCACTGACAAAAATATCTTTATAAAAAAATCCCAAATCAACATCCACCTGCTTTCAACCTATTTTTTCTAATACAGACATGAAAAACAGGATGTTTAAAAAACCTGATTTTTACCTGTTTCCATGTAACACCTACAGGGAAAAATTAAGCTACTTTTTTAAGGAAGATACATATCTCATTTAAGTGGTTGTATTTGGTCAACCAGGTCAATAACTTATACACGTGATAAAAGGAGCAATGCATAAGAAAGTGTAGGGAATGAACAAAAGGCTACAGTAGCATTTCAGAGAGTTGTTATTTAGATATAAGAACAACTTCAAGATCAACTGATCCTTTAAACTAAGACTCCAAAAATTAAGCTGCTTACAGACCAAAATCAGATCAGCAGAGCTAGGGGGATTAGCAGGGCAGGAGAAGTAGAGTTATCCGAGTTCCCCTCTGCACGTGCTTACGCTTTCCTGGGTCAGCAAAGGAAGGATGAGTGAACCTGCCCTGAGTTCACGGGATTTAAAGGGATGGAGAAAGATGGAAGGCCGCACGCTTCTCTGCGGGGAACTGAGAATGGTCCCTTCCCAACCTTCCTTCAGCCACTCCAACTAGACCTCCCCCCTGCTATGCCCACCAAAAACTTAGTAGTGATGCCCTCAAGTAAATTAATAGGGAAAGAGCCGTACTCAGTATAAATCAAATTATTCAAAATCCAAGTATTTTAAAGATGCCTTTTAAGTTTGGTAGGGAAATCCATGTTTGTTCTGTTTTCCACATCATTCAGGAACAGATGACCCTGTCCTGAAAAAAGTTTATGCATTTTTTTTCATGTCATTTACAGTAATAATAGCTCCAGAAAAGCAATGACAGGCCTCAGATCATGCATGAAGTCACCATGGTGCCTACAGGATCATAGATTTTACGAGGAAGCCTAGCGCTACCAAGGGAAAGGCGAGCAATCATTTGAGATGTGTAGGTAACTTGACTCCGCATCACATACAGAAAGGGAACAGATTTGGTAAACAAGACCAACAGAATGATGCTCTCAGTTTGTAAAGCATAGCTGAGCTCAAGCCAGCACCAGAATAATCCTAAAAATCAGAAGGGTTTGTTGTTTTTTCAAAAAATTACTTTCCAAATAGATTGTATTTCAACCTAAATGTAAATTTAAAATTACACTATGACTTCAAATATGGGTATTTTGACATTTCACTTACTCTGATACCACATAGTAAAACCTTGCATATAAATGCAAACTTGGATGCAGCAGCAAAGTAAAAATGTATAGGACTCTCACCGTCACTTATAAAACCTTTTGGTATAGCACTTAAATTTATGTCTTTTATAATATTCTGGCAGATGCTCATTCAAAATGTAAGTAAGAAGGAAGCAGTAGCTTGATACATACCATGCTTATTTTTGGAGCTAAAGCTTTCAAGTGTTGATATTGAAGCTAAAGGTACCTCTTTTAGACACTCTTGTGGTCTAAGTAAACAGAACTGCAAGCATCGCGGGAACATGAGGAAAGGCAAGAGTAGGAAAATAAAATAATATTGTTCCTGATACTTTTGCCCTGATGTTTCCATGACAAGCATTACGCAGTCTGGGTAAGACTGGAAGAACAAGTTTGCTTTGTGATACCATTGTTTTATGAAGGCAAAAATATTTCTATTTGAAATTCCTCTTTTAGCAATCACTGCTGTATATTCCTCAGTAGCTATTACAGACTGAAATTAACAACCTTGAAAAAAACATGAAACATTTATTTTCTATCACTGGACACAAGAAGAAAATTTTTCACAATGAGAACAATCAGCCATTGAAGCAATCTCCCCAGGGAAGTGGTGGATTCCCCATCATTGCACGCTTTTCTGGACAGGGTGCTGAGCCATCTTGTCTCAACCACGCTTTTGCCAGGAAAGGTTGGACCAGATCATCCTTGAGCTCCCTTCCAACCTGGTATTCTATGGTTCTATAATTATTATGAAACCCAGACTATCTCCCATCATTTTATGAAAAATACATTTCAATACCTTTCATAAAAGGTTGGAATCTCAGTATCTCTGAGAAAGTAAATAACAACCCTCTGAGATTACTGTACAAAAGCAAACAGTCCACAGCAAAACCAAGTTCAGGAACTGGAAGTTAAAAATTTTACCTAGTAACTTGGCCTACACCGAATTAAAAACAAATAAATAAACAAACAACTCTTTACAGCTGATTTGTGTGTTTAAGTATATTAAAAAAATGTACAGAGAGACACAAACTAAACGGAGAGGAAGACACCTCTCTCTGAAGACAGTAATGTCCAAACTTGAGTCTTATTTGTGAATTTAGGAAGCATTTACTTAAGAATCTGGAAGATGCTCAAACTTTGATTTTACTTAAATTTGTTAGCTGCAGACAAGATACGTTGCAGATAACATTTTAATATTATTTACCTCAGCAACAGAAAGAGGGGCATATGTTTACATTCGAACCTTGCCCCAGTTCACAATATCTGGAAACAAGTTTGTGAAGTCATTAGGGATATAATTAACTTTAAGTACTCGCTGAACCTGAAGGTCACCAGAAGGGTGGCAAGCACAAGGCAGGGCAGAGAAGTGGATGCTAAATTGATTCAGTTTGTTAAAAATTGCTTACCGAGCTCATTGGAGACTAACTAGTGAAAAGAAGAGGTCCCTTCAGATTAGTCAGAAGTCTGGTTGGCATTTTCTAACTTCTAAAATGTGAGGAGAGGGACCCTCCAAAAAAATCTCTTCCGGAATAGAGGTTCAACATGATGTATATACATTTAAAATAAACATGTTCAGTGTGGCGTTCCAGGGAAACATGGCTTAATTGATAGCAAGGGCACCAATCAACAGCACAAACGGTCTTCCAACAGCTTTTAACTAATTAGCAATTCCAGCTAAACCCAGTTGTGTTTTTTTTTAATCCATAGACGGTGGAGTTCTAATTAATGCCATGAGTGTCTTAACTGAATGATAATAGGGAGTCAAAGACAGAAAAAGTGTCACTGTGTTCATGCAGCTGTGCAAGCCCTCATTTGAAGAAACAATGAAAAAAAATCTGCCCCACAGTCCACGGGATGTAAAAACAAATTCCAAAGATATGTAAGCTTTTAATATGTATTTTAATTGCCTTCTTTTAAAATGCCTTTCAGAATTATTTCAATTTTTTTTTTTAAATATAAAGTATCAATACACTTTTTAAAAGTACGTCTTTGTAAATAATTCAAATTACTAATAATGAATCTGGCCAAACAATTAGACCTTCAAGAGACATTTAACAAATAATAAAAAAAAAAAATCTAACACTGCTGTTTCCAATTTTATTTTTTCAAAGTTGAAGTACACTAAAACTGTACCCCTTGATCCTTTTCAGACCTTCTGTTGGCTTGAGTGTCTGGCAAAATTTCTTTAAATATTTTCTCACCACAGAAAAGTTTCACTTCAAATTTAAACTCTTAACAATGTTGTTATTAACTCAGCCAGAAGCAGAAATGCTACCCCAAGCTCCCTAGCCCTTCTCAAAAGTGGTTCCGGTTTGGGTCTGGTTTGATTTTGTTTGGTTGGGTTTTTTTTAAATTTGCAGCAAAAATAATACTTAAAGGCCAGCCAAGCAAAGGTATACCTACCTGCATATACAACTTATCAGGAGATAAAATTACAGCTTCTATGTGATTCTTGAATTTTTAAGGTACACTTCTCAAAATAACGTATTAAAGAAAGGCCTGGCATTCTTCTTTCACTTTCCTTTTTTTTTTTTTTTTTTTTAAATTATCTTAAGTAATACAAACTTGAAGCAAATACAATAGCATTACAACAACATTGTGCTAAATTCTGTTGTGGTACATAGTACACATATGCCCTGTCTCAGTGAGCAAGTTTCAAGTCACTTGACTACGATGCAGAGCCAGTACCCAGCTGCCCCTCAAATACTCTCTCATGCACCCTCACGCTGCCACGCTCGCTTTTGAACACATTATTCAGAACCCATATAAATGTCATGAGATAAAAAGTCACAATTTCACTGTTTTTGAAATAAATATTGCAGCCCTTGTAAGCACTGGGTGGAGAGCATTAAAATGTGTGCACCATGGGCAAGGTCTCGCAAGGCACGGAGGAGCTCTGCTTGCCTGGGCTGGGGGCACCTGGCTCGGCACAACCAGGGGTCTCCTTGCCCTCTTCAGTGACAACCTACAGATAATTTCCCTTGTCCCCCTTTCTCCCCAGCTGAGATACTCCTGCAGTTGTCCTTTGTCCTCAATCTACAATTTACAGACGAAAATGAAGGCTCCACATCCAATACTGGAACCAAAACTGTACAAATTCAATTGGTCCAAGAATACTTTTCCCTGCATGATTTTAAGACCGATGTAGAATAAATCAAATGACTTGAAAAATAATTAAGTCAACCTCATAGGGATGTCTTACTCAGGCACTCTGCAAAATGCCATCCCACGCTGTGCCTCAACCTTCTGCCTCTAAACATTTAGAACTGAATAGAGACTGACAGAAGAAGACAGGCTTCTGTGATGACATTTAAATTAAAATCAAATCATGATGAAACTCAGGCACTTTTAAGGTTATGTTTCTTTGCAAATTCCAGAAGATTCTCACTCACATCTTTCTCTCTCGGAAAAAAAATGCTGCAGCACTTTCTAAATAGGAATGTTCCCCCTATGAGCAGTAGCATCAGTCAGCAGCTACACGAAACACCAAGTTAAATAAGGCCAATTAGGATTATTTGGCAAAACTAGATAATTACTTCTCCTGATATATGTGAGTGATGATATTTAGACAGCTGATATCAACAAGAGATCTCAGGTGAATTTATGATTTCCTCTTGCAGAATACCAGAGATGAGAACTTCAGACAGCTAGAGACAATAAAAGAAAATGAATAAAAAAAATAGTTGATAAACAAATGGCCAAATGCTTCTAAGCAAATGGGAAGTGACATTTCTTTTCTATTTTCACCAGTCTAATCCAGATTTCAGCATATGTCTTTTCCTAAATTATGTACCAGTTTGAAAAGACCTTTTTATATCCTTCAATATGCAAGAGCTCCTCCAGATAGCAGCAAATCCAGCTCCTGAATCTCCCTTGTGAAGCTGCTACAAAAGGCATCTTGGACAGATGCACATCTTTGCTTCAAAATTGTCAAATACTCCCAAAAAGTTTTCAAAGTAGTATGCTACAAAGATGATAAAAAAAAATTCCCCCCTAAGCAAACAGCACTTTCTATCAATTCTAAATACTGTACCTATATAAAAACAGATTTATGTTTTATTTATGTTTATGAAGCCAACACTCCACAATGTACCAACACACCACTGAGCTCTGCACACAGCTGGCTGTCCCTAGTAGCCTCCACTGCAACTTGCACACCCAACGAAACACAGTGACTAGAATCACATCTGTTTTCCTTCTTGGTACGCAGAAGCACAGAAGAAATAGTGCAGATAACAGTATCTGGTTAGTCTTAGTCCTCCTGTGTTCCAAGAAACCTCTGAAAAAATCCAGTAATAAGCTCTAGAAATATTTGTACGTAGGCAGACACCTAAACATTAACGGTGCAAAGATGGAATAGGAAAAATTCCTACATGCAGCATATGAAAAGCAACTAAGCCTTCATATTTTACCGTATCCATATAGAGGAAAGACATGTGAGAGGTGGCAGAGCAATGTTTAGGTGAAAGTAAACAGTGACCAAGAAGAGGAAAGTAGGAAACATGAAGAACGCTATATAGGGAAACATATGCTATAACCTATTTGGGGGGAAAAAAAAAAAAAAAAAAAAAAAAAAATATTTACCTGTAGCCTGGTAATGCCAGGATGAATACAGGGCAAAAACTTCAACAGGAAAGAAAGAAAGAAAGGAAAACAAAAAGTATTTTTAAACTGCATATTAAATGTTAATTTCACTACGCACTTGGTGAACAAGTGTTTCTCTCCTTTACTTTGAAGTCTTTGAAAAATTAAGAAACAAACACTTTGTAAGCTTCCTAGTAAAAGTATGTTGATTTTCAAGCTGAGGCATACGAAATTTTATACCAAATACTGTCAAAATTTACAAAAATTCCTGAACAAAACAAAGCTAAAAAAAATTCAATCCCCAAAGAATTAATCAAGTTTTAAGCTATCAGATCAACGCGTTTTGAGTCCAACATTCGCAAAAAGTACCGGAAGTTTTGAAACATTAAGAAGTCTGACAACAAAAATACATGTTGTTTTTCAACCACAGGTAACAGGTGTTGCGGAGGTTTTTTTCTCCACAGAGACTGATTCATCTAAACCTGATTATCCTTCTTGCACCCTATAGCGCAAAAATGAAGGCTGAGTTTGAAAAATACCTTGTTGCAGCTGCAGAAGAGCGCAATACAGTAACTCTAGCTCAGGATACTGTCCTGTAGCAACTCTCCAAGCATTTGTGGTGATTTACGGAAGTGTTACCAAGGTGAATACTTGGGATTGAGTTACACCGGATAAAAAGAAAAGGTAACAACAGCATGGAGGCAGAAAAAGAGGAGGAAGAAGGAAAACCATGCTGCTGCCCACCTTCCTCAGTTAATTCCTTGTCAAAGAGAGGTGCTGACACCACTAGCTCATCACCCCTCCTGCCTTGTGCCAAGGGTAGCATTGCTAGATTTGGCCATAGTAGCACCGCAAATTCTGATTTTTAACTGCTGCTTTCTATTTCAGTGGAAGTTTTGAATATGGACCTAACTTAACAACCTTATTTTCCTTCATAAGCCATGAGTTGGCATTTATATCAGAAAAACTTAAACCAGGATCAATTTTTTTACTGTGCTTAAACAGATATTAGCATAGATATAATCACTACAGCACAGAATTTATCTTGTTTGTAATGCTATTACGCAACAATATAGTGAGCAAATCTCTCTCTGAAGCAACATTGCTACCACAGTGCAGCTTTTAGCATCACCCAGTAGTACTGAACTCGGCCTGACCCCTCATTAGGTATCAGCAATCTGGAAGTCACAGCAGTTGTTCACCTGTCCAGTTCACTTTGAACTTCCTTGAAAAGACATTTTTTCCAAAAGAAACTCTTACTCTTTATTTAAATTTGATAAGCAGTACCTCATTTGTAATCACGAGGTTTCAAGTAATTCCTTTTTCATACTCTTCTCCTGTCATACTTTTCTCCTGCTTATAAAAAAATCTATATTCTTGTGTCTTAGTATGTGGATCGTTTCCAAATAACTCACTCTCATCAATGCAGAGCAGTCTCATGTCTCTAGAAATACCACACTATATTTACATGGATTTCAGAAGAATTCAAGCAGCTTTTATCCTGCCTGAGTCATGGATAAGACTAGAAAAATACACACAGATTAGGATCACTTGCACCGAAATGACGTAGTTTAGGATATCCAACAGAAGACAGAGCTGTAAGAAAGGATAAGTAGGCCATAAGTTGCTTTAGTGTCATTAGAAAATCTACAGTATGTGGCAGAATAGGGTCAAACTCACAACAGAGAAAAAAGCTCAAAGAAAATAAAAACTGAGATGCACAGAAGTGACAACCTACACTAAACCCATGTTTTCTCCTACAAACAACACCCAAAACTGACTTTATTGTGAGTTAAATTATTTTTATATCAGATAACTGAATAAATACTATATTCAGTATTTAATGGCACTAACAATTCCATACATTCCATAGTCTAAGAAGAAACTATCACCTCCCCTCTTTAAAACATTTTGAATCAGTTTATGAGGCGCTCACAAGTGACATTATGCCATACTTACCAAGCACCTGCTCAGTTCAAAACCTGGTTGCTCATGTATCTAGAGCTGCCCTCCCATGTTCCAGTCATACTTCAAGAACAGGAGCCAATAGGTGGCAACGGGCAGTTACAAGCCATCATCCAGGGAGGACCTGACATGCTACGTTTCTCAGAAGTCTACCCAGGCTCCCAGGTTTCCATATGTATCGCTTCCGTATGTCTTCTCTTCCATATGTATCACTCAGATGCTCATTTAACTTCAGAATGCATAGGTAAGATACCCACTCTAAATTGTTCTCAGGATACTAATAAAACCAATGCTCTGTGATAAACAAATAAGATCTTTCCTACGCGTATCACTTCTCAAGGCATGATGGTATTTTTAGACACGAGCTGCATTTTTAACTCTTTTTCAGCCAAAAATCAGAGTGCTCTGAGCTTTACACTGGGCAACAGTCCCTTGACCTTTCATTAGATACAACGAACTGCCAAAACATATTAAAAGAAAAAAAGATACTTTCCACTAAATCCTATGTCCCCAAAGAAGGTATCTCTGAACTTAAAGGTCTAGTAGATTTACCTTTGGAAGAACAGAAATGCAACAGACTTACTAAAAAATATTTAGGGTCACAAGCGGAGATGCACACAGTAATCCAGCCTGAAGAAGGTAGCACACAGAGCACGCACTGTCTTTGTGCATCCTAGAGTGACCAGCTCTCCCAGACTCCCACAGCTGAGCAAACAGGTACCAAATTAGTTAGGTCCTATAATTTCCTCTAACCCATCAACCATATCTTACTGTGTATTTCTGCCAGCTGTTTTTTATCCAAACATCTGATCACAGCTACACAGTACAAAAGATTAAACTCTACCACATAATGATATGATTTTAAAAAGGGAATTTCACCATCAACCTAAACAACTTAATTAGTGCTTCATTATTCTTAGGACATACACACATGCAGCAAAAGCATGTTGAAAACAGCATAATGCCACGGTATATCTTCATAAAAGAAAATGCCAAAAGATAGTAGCTCATTGATCTTCTCCAAGTTTCTCCATTATTTTCCGTAATTGAATTTAGCTTTTTCCTTGCAGATATCTAATACAAGTTTGGAGGAGGAGGAACTTTTATGTTGCCAATAAAGAACAAGCATTGCACTTTGACTGGGGGTGGGGCAGAGAGACGACCATACTAGCATATTTTCTCTTTTAACACTCTCATTTAACACTTTTTCCCAATCTGTTCTTCCAGAAAGAAACAAGGCAGCAAACAGAAATGAATTTACTGCAGCAATCTTCCAAAGCCTGCAGTGACCTTTTCACAGCTCTCAAAACAAACTTTGCATCTTTACCAGCGTCAACTTTTAAGAAGTCGGTCATTCTTCTAGAAGAGCTGTTCTTCTTTGGCTGGGAATAAATCTTCTTTTCCTGCTTTTATTTTGTCACATGGCTTGTTTTAGAATATATCCTTATGAAGTCCTCTTCTCATTTCCCGAGTAGGTTGTACCAGGTTTTATCTTTGGTCCTTTTCCTTTTAATTCTACTCTCCAGTTAACATTTTCTTGCGTCATTTGAAGTAACATCTTGAATCCTGACAAAAACGTTCATTCCCCTCATAGCATCTCTATCAGACCAAACCCCATATCAGTTTGCATACTCAGTTTGCACGTGGTTTACATCAGACCACCAACTTCACCTTGCCATTCACAGATCCAAACTTCTGATTATCCTCCAAAGATCCATTTCTCAATGTATCACTAGTAACTTCGCTTCAGTTAGGTAAAACAAAGCTAAAGGAGATGGGAGCTCTCCCTGACATTTTTATGAATCTGCTTTGCCTAAATAATATCTTGCTTTTCTAGGATTATAATGGGTTACGGCAAAAGAGTTTAGATTAAAAACACTCCAGTAAGTAACAGCTCCAGATGATCAAGTTCTTACAAATTAGAGAGAAATGGATTATAAACAACTGCCTTGAAACATATTTTGTGGCACCACCCCCCTCAGATATCATGGAAGAACGCTCAAGAGCGCCAGCTGGTTCAGGCTCCTGAGGTGGGAGATGAAAGAGAGGACTCCACCTCAGCACAAGCAGCTCCCCACAGCCAGGCTTCTGATCAGAGGTACAGGCTACGTCGAAAAGCAGCCCAGACGCATATCTATGCCAAGGGCTGCTGGCAAGCCAGCTCAGCTCACTGATCCAAAAGAGAATAAACCCTCCAAACCCCCTGAAGGCTAGTCTTACGCTAGTAGTTCCCACATTGTTGTGTGATCATTAGATAACACAAGAGAGGGGGTAAGAGCCTGTGGAGGAGGGAAAACCAAGAAGAGGAAGGAACAACTGCCTATTTCTGCAGTAGTCTCAAGTTAAACCACATGAAGTATATTGTGACACTGCACTGATTTCCCTTTACTACCTGTGGCCACATGAGCACTGGTCCCACCCTTCTACCCATGGGCAGGAATCACCACCTACCACCCAGCACCCACAGCAGTCTCCACAAGGCAATTAGAGCTGCAAGTAAACCACCTAGCACTGAACATCTATGTATTCAACTACAGGTTTGCAGGACTGTCCCTCACTCCTCCGTACAGCAGACAACGATCACTCATTTAGTCTTAATGGACTGTTACTAAAATAGAGAAATCTCGGGACAATGTCTTGCTGAGGCTTCAGCAAACTAGTTTGGCTGGGTTCACTTTCAGGTATCTGCAGACTGGAAAAACAGATGGGCGTCAGCAGCAAGGCAGCGGTTCCACACAAGCCTTTAAAAATCTGCTTTAAATTCTAGGGGAAGGAGGGGATACAACACAGGAAGCACTGGGCAGGAAGGAAAGCGAGCACAGCAGTAGAGTTGGTCGAGCTGCTATTCTCTTCCTAAATGAACTGACTGAGGAGGCTCTGAACTTAAGAAGTTTTTCTCTTTCTAACAGTAATCGTATGCTTCAACTTTTAAAACCTGTGAAATAAAGAAGGTGTATGTTGAAACTGTACTAACTCTTAGGGTCTGTATGTGTAAATACACGTATCAAACGTGCCTCCCAAACATAAAAGCAACCATACTGAGTAAGACCAAACATCCATTTAACGTCCAGCCTGTCTCCAAAAGTGAGCACGTCTTCAAGGGGAACAAAAATGGGGCAAATACATGCTGCTTTTTCTGTAATACCTTTCCAGTCTCCAACTACTTTAATGGATTTTCTGAACCAGATCTGATCTGTATGTATGTATTATGCATTTGTGTTTTTAATGTATCCACCCTCAGTGGATTTCTCATCCCTTGAACTCATGTGAAATTTTAGTATCTACAGTAACATTTGGCAAACTGTTACCGAAATGTAGTACATGTATATGAAGGTATAAAACCCCTATTCTTCCCTCAGGAGACATCTCCCTCCCCTTTGTTTCTTTTGCACAAAAGTGTAACTGTCACTGACTTCGATGTTATCTTTGAAAAATGCTTTTCTTACACTTGCTGGAAGATGCATCTTCTTTCATTCTGGGGAAAATGAAAAACCATTCATATTTCACTAGTAAAACTGTACTATAGCCTCTAAATACTTGCAAACAAGCTTCAAAATACATCAACTACGCACTCACAACTAGGCATGGTACAAAGCCCACAAGAAAATACATTTTTACCACAAATTTTAATTCCTGAACAGAAAAGGAATTTTTACCATTTCAGATTTATTTTACATTAATCTGGTACAATACAAAGCAGAGAGAAAATAAAAAAGCAAGCATTTAGAAATTCTGGTTTTAAAATGGTACTCTGCACTATTTTTCCCTCTCTGTTACATCTTCTCCATTCTGAAATGGACTTTGTTTATTCCCGGACACTGAAATAACATACAAGCTTTTAAACTGTAGAAGAGATATGTCAGGTAAAAAAAAAAACCAGTACATACACCCAAACAGTTTTACAAGAGTTTTACAAAGGTAAATTCAAGGGTCCTACTCATTAAATACCATCTCTTAAAGAACGCACACGAAATTTCTGGTGAAGTCCTCCTGCATTAAAGTTTGTTCCCACATAACTATAATTTTTTTAAAGCATTCAATGCTGCCTTGTTAACTCATACTAACACACCAGAGAGAAAAAAGGCTCCTTTGTGTAAAGCTTTCCGTATATGAAAAGCAACGGAGAAGAACAGAAAAAGAGAACATGCTATATAAAAATCCACCTGTTCTGGTAATTTTGAAGAATTTTAATTTAAAACATTTTCATATTACAATTACTCGTAAGCCAATTCACACGGTCATAAACTAGATGAACACTAACTTAAGTAGGCAATTCTAAAATTAAACTATTCAAAGAATTTCCAGTGAGCTGAAGCCCTTCCAGCATTTACAGATCTCAGAAACAACAGAAACAAAAGGAGCAGTTGCCCTCCGTGGCAGGGTTTTTGCTTTTACAGCACAACTCTCCATCTGCAACCAGCTAACACTTTATTTCACACTAAACTATGTTCTCGTGCAGTATTTAATCTGAAGTGGGTTTCTACAAGACT
>CANTUZ010000001.1:171566272-171591275 GCA_947846985.1 Fratercula arctica
ATGGTTTATCCATCTAAAATGTCACTGACCATGGAATGGAATTACGTAGTAGAGATTATATGGGACTTTTCTGTCAAAATACTTTAACTCTTAAAATAAACGACTAGCAACTGAGCCCAGAATGCACAATAAACAGACTTGAAAAGCTTTTAACTCCAATCCTAAAAAAAAGAAAAGGAAAAGAAAAAGTGTTTATGTAAGAACAACAGTTCAGAATATCTTTAAATCCAATGGAATACATTCTTTCAGTCCTTAATACTCTGCTGCATTTGTCCCAAGCACAACCCGGGCCTGACTGTGAGATACTTGACCTGTTTGCTTTCGGCCCCTACCATTTTTGCTAGATTTGCTAGAACAGAGAGGGCTACTCCCCTCGATATAGAGAGCATGCTAGATGGAAAATAAATGTTCCAAAGGCTTCCAGTGATAATGAACAAAGTCCTATTTTCAAAAGCTACAGATACTTTTAAAAGCATAATCTAATAATTAACTTTCAATTAGATATAGACTATGAATCTATGTCATTCTGCAAACAGAACTCAGGCTCCTAAATTACTTAAAGCCAGAAGTTTTTTATGATTCCTTTGGGAGTTAGGCACCTAAATGCCATATACATTTTAAACACTTTTGAAACCTGGGGTTCATTTCACATCTAACCACTGATTTCTTTGTGGTATAACATCACCAGAGTTTGTATTTCCATACTTATATCACTCTCCAAATTCCTTCATTTGACAAGGCTTTGCAAGCTTGCGACAACAGTATCTTACACTGTATAAGACTACAGGTAACGATCATAGAATCATTTAGTTTGAAAAAGACCTTTAAGATCATTGAGTCCAACTGTAAACCTAAAACTGCCAAATCCACCACTAAACCATGTCCCTAAGCACCACATCTACATTGCTTCCCTGGGCAGCTTGTTCCAATGCTTTGACAACACTTTCAGTGGAGAAATTTTTCCTAATATCCAACCTAAGCCTCCCCTGGCACAACTTGAGGCCTTTTCCTCTTGTCTGATCGCTTGTTACTTGGGAGAAGAGACCAATCCCCACCTCAGTACAACCTCCTTTCAGGTAGTTGTAGACAGCGATAAGATCTCCCCTCAGACTCCTTTTCTCCAGGCTAAACCCCAGTTCCCTCAGCTGCTCCTCACAGGACTTGTGCTCTAGACTCTTTACCAGCTTCGTTGCCCTTCTCTGGACACGCTCCAGCACCTCAATTTCTTTCTTGTAGTGAGGGGCCCAAAACTGAACAGAGTATTCAAGGTGCTACACAGTATTTGAGGTGCAACAATGATCACTGTGGGAGGACTATGGCTCACTGTTCTGAGTAGTATCTTTGTTTGATGCTATATGGTTGATACACAATATTTTTATTCCTCATGAGGAAAACGTGCCACACTCAGGGATTCCCATGGAGCCCAAAGCAGCACCTGGCCTACAGAAGTGAAACAACATCCAAGGTGCCTGTTAGAGCATGAAGGGTCATGTACAAAGTATGCGTATCTCACCCTGAAAGAAATGTCTTGCTTTGGCAAGGCATTATTATTTGTTGGGTTTTTTTTTTCCAGCTCAGTTTTTCACCATATTGAGATATCACACTTTTTCCTTGATTTCGGTTGCCATAAAATTAAGTCATTTTGATTTTTAAAAATACGTATTTTCCTTTTGTTGTAGTTCATAGATGCAATGCTTGTGCCATCATTTCTATCACATTTATTTTGGAAAGATACTGCTTTTTAGGAAAAATCATGAGGTGGTCTTTCTAACATTTAGATCAATATGACACTTTTGCTACCAGTGAAATCTTTTATCTGCTCTGTATTTTCTGAATCTCCATAACTCGACTGAGCAGTCATAACCCTTAAAGAACACTTTTATAAAGCCAATAGCTGAACAAGAATATAGATAAGATGAAATTTTCAGCAAAGCTGAAATTTGGATGGAATGTAAATAGGAAGAGAGTCCAAAATAGATCTCTGTTGAAAAGGTGTTTACAATTTAGGTGTGATTCTTCATTAGGAATGGATGATAGAAGTTCATGCATCCGTGTTTTTTAAACTACATTAACAAAGTCACCAAAGCAATTTCTTTTGCTTCTTAATCTGCTAATCACAATATATGTGTCACTATGCCACACCTACGTTAAGATTGTGGAAATACACTTTCCAGAATTACTTTTTTCTAAGATCAGCAAGAAGCTACAGGTAGCACCATCAGGAAAAAAAAAAAAAATTGTCTCAGAAGTTCCTGTGAAATTATGACATAAACACTTGGAAAAGTTAAAGACATTATAGATGATAAGATGCTATAACTGCTGTGTTCCTGAAGGCTACTGCCTGAGCAGTAGAGCTAGTGTAAAGTTTTAGCCTAAGATGTTGACTTTGCATTGAAATAATCTGGAATCCACCTGTTGTTTGCTGTTCTGTCAGAGAGCTGACCCCCACCAGACAGGACAACAGTTTCTTGGAGTGGCTGAAGCACAGCTGAGTGAGTATAGATGACAATTCACAAAACAGGGCATTTCAAGGGACCTTGAGATTTTAACAGGTTTTGATGAAGCAGCTTTTAAAAGAGAAGGAAAAAGTCGGTATGCATAGACTTTATAGTTAAGACAAATGTACTTTCTGGGTTTGCAGTTAAACTAAAACCAAAGGACTAGAAGGTCAGTTTAGTTAAGTTCATAGATGCTGAAAAGGAGAGTTAGTTAGTTAGTTCCTAGTTGAAACCTATTAGTAAGAGCCTATAATGTCTCTCTTACTTTACTCCATCATTGGTCAACTCCTGTGTTACATTTTGTCTTCCTTACACTTTAAACTCTTCTGAGCAAGGACTGTTCCTTCCTATGCAATTTTATGACATGTAACAAAAGCTCCTCATAATCCTTACTAAAGCCTTTGGAGGCTAGTGCACTAAAAAGAAGAAACACGATGTACAGGAGCAGCCAACGAGTATCCCAATGATGTAATTAGGATGATATTTCTATCAAAAGGACAATGGACTACTTGATGAGACTTACATTTGCATGAATGTTTCAATCCATCATCATAGGACACATATATAATTCTTTTACTTTGTGTGTGAAATCTTCTCTAGAAGAACAAAGTACCTCGCTAAATGTGAACTCTGTCTGCATAAATAAAACCATCTGGTTTGCTGTCTAACCATCTGGTTTGTCTAAAGTTTATAGTCTCCTGAGTGTTATTCACAGGCCCACATATGATCAAGCCTCCACAGACATTTTTATTCGGTAAAAGCTTTCCCACAGCACTTTATTTTTTCTATCTGTTTTTGATCTTGTAAAAAAATGTCATTTTAATACGTGTGTTGTAATACTGCATGTGTTTGTGTTTCTGTGAACTGCGTGTAGATCTCCTAGTGGGTAGATATTACGGGCTGGATTCTCTTGGGAACAGTGGAGGAAAGAACTACAAAAGAACCGTTTGGAGATACCAGACCCTATGACTTCTTCACCGCTGTCCCTGAACAAAGGGCTAGGTGAGGGTGGCCAGAATACTTTAAAATGCATCAGCTATTAACATGTAACAAGACCTCTGTCTCAGTTGAAGAGCTACAGCTGGTAACAGGTAACAACCACTTTGTCAGTCCTACACCAGACGGGGACTCTTGTGGGTTCGATGATTCCATAATTCCTGTCAGCATGCAGCATCCAGATAACCTAGCCGTATTCAGCCCTGCGTGAATAAAATGTATTATTATTTTCCCTAAGTGCTACAAGTTGGAGAGTCACTACGTTTCTGATCACTCTCTCTGCTTCATAAACACAAGATTTTCCATCCAGAGCCCTTACAAAGCCTTGCCAAAGGACTCCTTCGGAGTCCAACTGCTCCGGTTTCTGGAGAAAATGTCTCAGTTCTATGGTAGGTCAGTAAGTACACAACAGTTCACGAGCTACGATACTTCTGCCTTATCTGCCCTCCTACCACAGGCAATGGAAAATGTTTCACTTGAAACAACAAACAGATTCAAAATCAGAAATAGAAATGACCTCAGTAGAGATTAATATAACTTCACAGAAACCTACCTCTTTCTGCTCTAAACCACGACTGATGTTTCAGCAAATCAAACGTGCATAATTAACAGTCAATTTCTGCAGTTAATGTCAATAATTGCACCTTTTTATCTACCTAGAGATAGCAACTTTCTGTATGTGTTACATCAAAAGTGAGATTTAAAGAGAAATGTAGAGCTACAGATCATGGAGTGCAATATCCTATTTGTAATCTGAACATAACTAAGCCAACTGGGGTAAAAAGCCTCTATTTTAAAGACGTGCAAAGTAGGTGTCCATTTCTGGGGTCACAATTTCCCAAACTTCTTTACCATGGAAAAATAGAAGGGATCCCAACAGGCCTGCGGAAGCTAAGACCCAGGACAACTCCTCTTGTTGCAGAAGAGTTGAGAGAGGGCAGCTGGATCCCACTGGACCCTGCTGTGTTCAGCTTCTAAAAAAGGGAACTAAACCGAGAAGCGGCCTCCAGGGGCAGCAAAATACAGCAGGAAGCTTGGAGATGCCGTTCTGTTCTAAAAAAAATAAATTGTTTCATGTACATGATTCTATTTACTTGTTAGTTTATTTGTATAGCTTGAGGGTACTGGGTTGTTGCCCGGTCAGTTTCTTACAACTTTGGTTCCTGTTGACATATGAAAGTGTGAGTGTATGAGCTCACGTGCACACACTTAAGAGCTGCTTCTGTGGATGTACAGGAGAAGAGTTTTAAGCAATTCTAATTTATTGTCAATAAATGTCACTAAAGGCTTGTATACTGCAAGAGAGGTCGAACATAGATGAAGTCAAACCTAAGTCCTAGATTTTTAGATTTTATCCTTTAATATATGGACAGATTCTAAAATTAGTAGTTAATACACTATCACTTTCCAGCTTAACTATGTTAACAGATAATGTGAATTTCCAGCCACTGTAAATAGAATGCATGTTGTAAATTTAAGTCACAACATTTTTTAGATTCCAGCAACAAGTCAGTTAACAGAGCTAAAACAATGAGCCTTAATTGTCTATATGTTCAGATCCAAGATGTGCTTTGTATTTATTTTGTTTATTGTACTGAAAGAGCTATCTTATTCATTCAAAATGCAAGTCAAGACAATAATTAATTGTGATTTTTCCCAAGTAGCAATGCTAAGAGTGGGTCCTGAGTAACCTATTGTATTGTTAATTATTTACATTCAACGAATCTCAGTCTGAATATGCCTATCACTGTGTAAATTTCTACATTGCAAATTGGCTTGTGCTTTCAATCTCAATGTGACATTAATATTTAAATGTGCAAATGGGACTCAGTATCCGTATGTTCCACATCTTATGCTACAAAGCTTCCTTAGAGAAGGATAATTATACCAAAATTTTTGCTTTAGATCTCAAATATTTTCTTAGGAAAAAAATATTTATTAACATGAAAATCTTGTGTGATCCTTATTTGTTTTCAGAACGTATTTCCAAGAGCTGGGAAGATTTGTTTTCTGGCATGCACCAAACATTTTTCCATTGGTCACAGCATTCTTGCACTAATTGAATTTAGAAAACTCTTCAGCTGCTGCCTGGATGAATACGATCTGTGAAACGCAAGCATCAGAAATAATGGGATCCATTAGCTAATCACACTTTATCATCAAACACGTACAAGTTGCAAAATGTAATATAAGAACTATATTCTGGTATACCAGATCTTTCAGATTGTAAGAGATGCCATAAAAAAAGTGTGTCAGTATCTTCTTTCCTGAAATACTTTATACTTGTTAGTAAAGGAACCCACTGATTTGCAAAAGGTATAAATCTGTACAAGACAGAAACCTTCTGAAGTGTATAGAGATGATTTTGCTGCCTGAAGTAAAAACTTCAGGGAATATGCTTTGTTTATCATGCATGAAATATGAAAAAATCTTCTCCCTGGTTAAAATTATTCACTTGCTAAAAAAAAAATCCTACAATGCGTAATTCAATTACAATTTGGGACATTTTGGTAGAAGGCATGGATTTTTTTTTTTTAAATACGATTATGGACTATATAACAGAAATGTTTCTTTGTATTTCCCCTAAATGCCCCTTTATTTTTTACACTGATCTTTTTTTTTTTATTTTCTATCACAACATACATTGAAGTAACTGACCATATTTTCCCGTGGCTCTCACCTTTCTATTAATGTTTCATATATTACATGAGGAAGATAATCTCAGTAATTCTCACACTACTCTTCCATGAAGAGCATTTTCTCTCCTTTGAATAGGAGAAAAAAAGTAGAGTCACATTACAGCTGGCCCTGTTAACATATTGACCTTGACTCTGTTGCCTTACACTCTCAGTAGCTTCTGTGTTAAGTGGAAGCTAAAATGCCATCCTCTTGGAATGTTTACCTTTTAATTTTACACGTGAATTTAACTTGAAAGATGACAAGGTCCAAGTGGAGAACCAACATCATGATTTCACATGGAAGTCCAGTCACTTGCTAGTTTAAATTCCACACTACATAAAATCCCAGAAAAAAACCAAACAAAACAAAACACCCTCCACGAACATATAAAAATAGCAAAAATCTTCAATAGATTTGACTCCTGCATAGGGATGCCAAATAAAATCTCTGTTAGCATTCAAGCAATAAACAAGTATACATTTAAACTTCATTGGTTGCACTACATCAGCCTGACAGTATTGGTGGGCTGTGGCCCGACACCCAGGTTTTGTACCGCAGTTTTCCACGTGCTCCACACTGGCAAATTTCCAACCGAACACTAGAATGCTGCTCTGCTCAGCCCAACTCACTGACTCTGCTTGGTCCACCTTTGCTCGTCTCCTGCCATTCCCTTCCTGCCCTCCTCCCCATGGAGCCACATCACTTACGCAAGGTTTGTGTTCCTGTTGCAAAGCGAGGAAAGAACTGGAGACATTGCCAGAGACATTCCCCTATAGCCTATACCCTGCTGCCATACCCTACCTGTTTCCAGCAAACTGATGGAGCTGCTGTGCATGTGCCTGCTCTGTGGGAGGAGAGCAGGTCACAGCAACACCTTACACCACTGCCTGCAAGGAGGTCAAAGCAGCTCCAGGGGAGGACATCAGGCAATGAGAGACTCTGAGTCCCTTGAAGCATCACTAAATGCCCATGTAAAAGATTTAGTAGTTTTAAGATACTTGTTGGTACAAAGATACACAAGAGACCATCTTTTAGTACAATACAGAATCACTGTAAAATCAAGGACTTAAATATGAGTCAAATCCAAATTTTTTTCCTTCTGTTAGGAAAAAATAAATATGCTCTATTAAGATGGGTTCAAACCTGTCCGCTTTCTCTTAATACGCTCTTTCTGGTAAGAGTGGTTTACCAGCAAATACGCCTTAATTTCTCTGGGCCTGATTATTCACTGTTTTGCATGCTGTGTAACTCTTCACACTGGTGGGAAAAAAAAAAAAAAAAGGCTGACAAACAAGTGCCTTACATTCCACAGGTGCAATTATTTTACAAATAAAAAGGAAGTGAAGACAAGAGTTTGTAGGTGGTGCTAGAGATTCTTTATTATGTTATTCTTTTTGAAATCAGAGATACATTACCATTTTAAAGTATTCTGTGCTCAGTAAAGCTGAGTAGGGATATTGTTAGTGCCTGGAATTTTCTTCACAGGATCTTACCTGAGTGTTTTTTCCACTTTGGTATCTTTCTTTTTGTTTCTTTTGTATATGGTGATATTTATGATCTAATTCTCTCTTCCCATGCTACAGCCTAATTTCTGTGGTAGGTGGTTTCTACATGTCTTTTAGGTCCTATTCCCATTTTTATGCCAGAAAGCAAAGAAAACAAGAGCACAAAATGTTTAACCTTATCTGCCAGGCAACACTATCAATATACATTGATTACCTTCTTATTTTGCTAACAGAAAAAAGAAAGATACATATGTGTAGGCACATCACTGTTTGTGGCTCTCGTAGGATGAATGTTTTCAGTTCCAGGAAGAGCATGCAGCACATGAATGAGGACGAATTTTGAAGGACCTAAGAAAGCATGCTCCCAAAATACAAGCAGACATTTGTGAACCCCCTATTTAATGGTGCACGTGGTGTTAAAACACAGGTCTTCCTTAGCAGACCTCAGATAATGCTCACAAAAGGAACAAATTTAGATTTGCTTTCTTTCCCTTTTAAAGCGCCCTGAACACCCAACAAAACTCAGTGACTAATGGCTCACCTTTGGGCTGATCACAAGTCTTAGTTGAACCTTTTTTGTCTAACTGGGTTAATTACGTATTATGTTTTCTCTTTTTCACCTAAATAATGGTTTTGTAATGTCTAATATTTCAGCTCCTGCTGCACGATCTCTCTTCTACAGAGCCACCTATTTTCACCAAATATGTACAAGCTAAATTGGTTCTGAAATTTCCATTCTTCTGTGAAAACTAACTGAAATTGGCCAACAAGCAACCATTCCCCCTCCCCCAATGATAGGGAAACAGTGGATGATAGACACGTGTGACTGCATAAACACTGTTCCTTAGGAAACAGCCTTTAAAAAAAAATCACTTTTTGGGTCACATGTTAAAGCTTTGTACAATTGAGGGTTTGAGATGTGCTAAATCTTACACGCTCTGCACAGTACTATTCACTTGAATAGAACTAATCACTCAAATTACATAAAGCTAAGTGCTTGTTTAAATCCTCACATGACTGATGACTAATGTTCAGTATTTAAAATCCTGTACAAAGACAAAGGAATTGATTGTTTCATTTGAGCAGTCAACTTTCTAATTAATCACAGCAATTTAAATGTCTATTGTTTAAAATATCTAAGAAGCATGACCTTGCTTCATCAATCGATTCTGCTTTTGCCCTTCTGGAAAATTTTGCATACTAAATACCAAGCCTTAGAAGTAAAATATTTTGAGTCTGAAAGTGACTTAAATTCCATGTTTTATGATAGGTATCAAAGAAGGAAAACAGAGATAAAAGCTCAAATTGATGGGTTCTGGGGATTCCCCAAATCTAAGGAGATCTCCTTGACTTGATCTTAAATAGTCAGCGACCATTATATTTAAGTGGGTATAAAGAACTGCTGAATATGCCTCAGTGTACAATGCTAGAATAGAATACGAGGTTTAATGCTTCATCTTCTCCAGCAGTTTACCGAACTTTAAAACTAAAAAAGCTATGCAGTTTGTATTGCTGCGTTTCAAGGAGATCCAAAGAGCAACTGAAAGCCTTTCACGGAAAGCATCGTTCTGTTCTCTTTATACCAGAAGCCCAGCTGGGTTCTTGTCACGGGCATACCTAATAGATGGTATGCTATGGCGTCAACACTAGATGTTTCATAAATAACTCAAGAAAAAGCCTCTCCACAAGCTGTGCATCCTCTCTATCCCTCTCAAGAAGTCGTTCAAGCTGCTGTAATCCACGCCAGAGCTGGGGAAGCGAGTTACCTCCCCCCGCCCCATTCTAACCTCACCCGTTTGAGGCAGTGCTTCAATCTCGGGGTGCTACGCTGCGCCGGTCGGCTGGAGGCGCCATGCCGGGCACTCGGCCTCCTCCGGGCGGCGCCGAGGTTCCCCCCGGGGAGGGACGGCCGCCTTCTCCCCACAGGGCTGCGGGAGGCCCCGCACGGGCAGGTTCAAACGCAGCAGCGTTAAGGTGCCTTCTGAAGGGGGGGACAACTCTTACCCGGCGCTTACCGGGACCCCATCCCTTTAAATCAAAACGAGAAAGTCTAGCAATTCTGTATGCGACGAAACGCAACTTTAAAACACCACAGCAAAACCGAGGAGGGGGCCGAGAAACGGGGCGACCCTGCACCACTGTGCCGAGGCGGCTTTACAGAAGGCCCTTGTCGATGGCGTTTAACCCTCCCCAGCGGCCATCAAGCCACTCTGGCCGACTGCTTGGCCCAGGGTACCACGCCGCTCCACCGGCGAGGAAGAGGGCACACGCAGCCCCTTCGCCAGCGGCCTGGCCCCAGGGCGCAGCGCTGAGCCCCCAGCCCGCAGGGGCTGAGGGACGACGGTTAACGGAAAGCACGCGCGCACTCCCGCTGCCCTACCCGCTCCGCTCCGGGCTGCCGCAAAGCGCGGGAGGGAGAGCCGGGTGCTCTGTCGCACTGCCGGAAGACGGCGTCGCGCTTTGCGGCCCGGCTGCCCCTGAGGAGAGGCTGGGAAGCCCCGTTCGGCCTTTTCCCGGTGCCGCCGCTGAAGAGAGGGTGAGTGTCTGGGGGGGCTCCGGCCTCCGCCGCCTTACCCGCGCCCACTCCCCCGGCAGCGCTAACACCGTCTCCGTCTCTCTTGCAGGAGCAGCCATGCCGGCCAAGGGTCCCCTGCAGAGCGTCCAGGTCTTCGGGCGGAAGGTGAGGCTGGGGCGCCGTGGCCCGCCCTGTCTCCTCGTTGTCGGGCTGGGCCGCACCCTGCGGCCTTACGGGCTCGGGTTGCCTTGGCCCCAGCTCTGGGGCAGCGGTGCCAGCTCCTCGCCAGGGCCGTGTGCGGGGCTGGTGCGCGGCAGGGCCAGCCGTGGGGAGGCCTGTTCGGCAGCCCACGTGTCCCGCTCCGTAGGTGCTGGGCCGCGCCCTGTGCCCGGCGCCGCGCGGGAGCGGGGGGCAGAGATTTGCTCTAACAAGGAGTGGGCTCAGGTCCTCTTGGGTCGGAGCTCTGGGTCTTTCGGGAGTGGCCACTGCTGTCCCTAGGCCATAGGGGCCTGGCTCATCGTTGCTGGTTTGCGACAGCCGCGTTATGAGGCGGCGGTGGGAAGAGAAAAGTTTGCACTGCTGAGATCCAGGGGCTCGAATAATCCTAGGTAACAGGTTATGGAGGGGGTGTCTTTCCTTATTTGTAACTAACTATTATAGCTATACAGCTTTTATAGCTATAAATATAATTTCATTAAGATGGTAGCTTAATATCGATATCTGTCAATGTAAGGAGTGGTACTGTTTAGTGTGAGGTGTTATTCTTGGTCATAAAACATAAAACTTTTAGACTGTTAAATAGAAATTCACTTCCTACTGCTAGTGCAAAAATGAAGTGTTGGACTAATACACATTTGGATTTTAGAAAACAGCAACTGCTGTTGCCCACTGCAAGAGAGGAAATGGCCTCATTAAAGTGAATGGAAGACCTCTGGAAATGATTGAGCCCAGAACTCTGCAGTATAAAGTAAGCATCCATCCATGCATCCGTCCTCCTTCTCCACTCTCTCCTGGCCCCCACCTTGGATTTTAACATACCTTTATATGCATAATCGCTTGGGAAAGGAGAAGAGTTTCTTGCCTTATTGACAGTACTAAATTTTTGTTTCTGTGTTAACCCAATTACCTGAAATGTAGACTCTGTAACGAAAATTCAGCAAACTGTCCTTCTATGGTTTCCTTGTTGGGACGGGTGGGCTTTTTGCTTAACTGGATTAACGTATGTTAATGTAATTACAGGAAGTATTTTCAGCACATCTATTTTTTTAAATTGAAATGGGTAACCGAACCCCCTCCTTTTTAAAAGATTGTTTAGGACTTAATAAAATAGCTGTTTGAATACTGCTGAGAGAATCTGAAACTGACTAGATACCTATACAGTGTAATCATTAGTGGAGAAACCCACCTGCAAATTACTTAAGATCATCACGTTTAATAAACTTGGTTTATTTTTCTGCTGTAGTTACGGTGTTGTTCTTAAACTGTTTCCTTGCTCTTAATTCCCCTATGCTTATGCTTTGCTATTAAGATGTCTGAAACTTAAAAAAATATAAATAAATTCAAGACTTTAGTAAATTTGTAACAACACTAGTAGATGTCAAAGAACTCTGCAAGAGGTGTACTTAATTTGGGTGTGTGCTTGTAAAATCAGTGCTCCATTTTTCAGAACGCTAAGTAACTTCACATTTGGTAAACCTACTACAAGCTCTAATCCTTGTTGTTTCTAATCACAAATTAATTTTCTTTCTGTGTTTTGTTTCCTAGCTGCTTGAACCTGTCCTTCTCCTGGGGAAGGAACGGTTTGCTGGTGTTGACATCAGAGTCCGTGTAAAGGGTGGTGGCCACGTAGCACAAATCTACGGTATGATTTTTGGTGGGATCTCTGGTGTGGACTAGAACCAGTCAAGCCACATATTTAAGAGACTTGAGTTTAGAATAGTAACTTGCACATCTTGATGTTCTGTTTCTTTTTCCAATGCACAAATGTAGTTTTTCATAAAGGTTATATTTTATGTGCAAAGCTGTAACATCTAGAGTAAGTTGAATGAAGTAAATTGATTATAAAGTTTGAGGAAATGTGGGGAAACAATCTGCATCTTGCAGTGTGACAGGACAGTTCAGGTGCAGCTGAGCACAAAGATTTTGGAAGGGAAAAAGGGGATTTATCATTAGAAATAGTATCTTCAGCTGTAAACTTGCATGTTGTTCAGAAGCATTTTTGAGCTGAGCTGCAAGGCTAGGCAGTTTTTTCCTTTGCAGAGAAGATTGACAACATACTTGCATTAGCTGTTGATAGAGTTGCTCTTCACAAATCATAGATTTGTTCTACTATTTCGGTTTGGGTATGGGTTAGTGAAGTGGAGCTGAAGCTGCCTAAAGAGCAGAGACATGTTTCAATCTCAAAGTTGATTGCATTCGTTTTTCAGAAAATTCATATTTTCCCCCAAATCCTGATCTTGATGTTCTGACAGGTTATAGCCCAACAAAATCTTTAGTTACTCCCAAACTCTTGGTTTGAGTAGTTCCGATCACTGTTACTGTGCTACAGGCTTGTGTTATTGAGGTGTGCTAGAAGAACTGCTCATACTGTCCTGTTCTCCCTTTTGCCTCCTTAGTCTTTGAACACACTGATCAATTTTATCCTCGTTGAAAAATTCAGACATTTCAGAGAACTGCATTTCTGATGATTTTGAAAGTTTGCTCATGTAGGTAGAAGATGAACCTACATTAGTACTTGGGAGAGAAGGTGATCAAGACTGCCCTTGTATAATTCCTTGGCTAGCTGGCAGCTGTCAAATCAACAAATGAACTGTGGGTGGCCTCTTGGCGCAGATTTCTTCAGATTTGCCAAAGTAAAGATCACGTGGAATATGTGGGAGGGGAGATTAAGGAGGGAAAGGACAATTTGGCAGAAAAGAAGACGGCAAGTTTCTCAGATAACTGGCACTTTGTGTTTAAGTTTTATATGCATTTGCAATCTTTAATGATCCATTATCTTTTTAACAGCTATCCGTCAAGCTATTTCCAAAGCATTGGTGGCTTACTACCAAAAATGTAAGTTGTTTTCATTGTTGTATTAGCCGTAAGTGGAAATGTATGCCTTCTGGTAGTTTTGGGGCAAAAAATGTTGTTCAGTGTGAAACTTCTTAAACTGAAGACTTTTTTTTTTTTTTTTTTTTTAATAGATGTTGATGAAGCTTCTAAGAAAGAGATCAAGGATATTCTAATCCAGTATGACAGGACTCTGCTGGTTGCAGATCCTCGCCGTTGTGAATCCAAGAAATTTGGAGGTCCTGGTGCTCGTGCGCGCTACCAGAAGTCTTACCGTTAAAATTGTTCTACGGTCATGTGACGGTCAATAAACACAAAGAGAATTTGATAAATTTCGTGTTTCTAAGTTGTGTTTTTCTGTGTGGGTGATTTTTTCCACTGTTTGTTAACTTAAGATTGATACACAAATTGATTGGTATTAAAGTAAAATCAGAGGGCTGTTGGCAGTCGTCTTTTATCCCTTCATAGTAAGTAAACCTAGATAGATAGGGTCTTGGGAATGAAGAAAAGCTTCCTCCTGTTGAGGAATGTGTGGTTATCAAAACATAAAGGTGGCTTACATCCTGTTTTCTGTGGGTACATGCAACAATGTGGCAGTTCATTAAAGCAGAGTTCAATCTTCGGCTTTCTGATAAATCTAAACAAACGCAGACCTTCTCCAGTAACTGGATGGCCACTCTTCATGGTGTTATGAACCAACCTGAGTAGCCCACGTCCTTCCCAGCTGAAAATGTCTCTCTCGGCCCGGTTACAGACTTAGTCTATAGTGCTTGAGAGAGTGGATCTGACTCCTGGTTGGTAACTTCTATACTGTGTGTTACGTCAATTGCTTTAGTGTGCTGCCCTAGTGTAATGCAGCACATGACGCGTCTTCTCACATACGCTTCAGCGCTGGCAGTTTGTGTGTTGCAAAGAACTTCTCTTTTCCTTCTACGTTCACCTGAAATACCACACTGAGAGCAGAGTTCCCAATGCCGCTATGGAATACTACATGGCAATGAGTATTGTCCATCTGCATGAACAGCTTTTGTTTGTGCTTGCTTAGTGGCAGGGAATTTACCCCCTTGAGGGTAACTCCCTCAACACAGTGCTGAAATGGATATTTGGGCAGCTGTTCTAATACATGTATTTCAAGTTTATGTTGTCAAAACCAAAGTAGTTACAGGGGCAAGGGAGGGAGGTTTACTGAAGTCTTGCCATACCAGATAATACAGAGGCAGGGTTTTCTGGATTGTTAGTCTAAATGTAGGAAACTTTTTTTTTTTTTTAAAAACAAAACAACAAACCCCATATATTCTGTTTCAAAAACAGTATTTTGTAAATGTGGAACAAAGGATTTTGTGTTACAAATAAGATTGGGTTTAAATTATTCATCCTTCAACTGCGTGTTCACAGAGTACAAGTACAGAGGGATGTAGGTCCGGAGAACAACATTAAATGGTATAATAAAAAAAACCCCAAAACATAAAAAAATCCCGTTGGAAGCCAGACAGTTACTGACATTATGAGCCAGGTGAGGCAATTTGAAGGCCATAGGGAAGTAAGTGGGAAAAACCTGAAGTTGAAAATATGATAGTAATTTTAAAAGATCTAGCTAGGGTATGTGCGTATCAAGCATGAAAAGAGATGTTGGAGAAGTTCCAGCTTCTTGTCCATTGAAACTGAAGATTTTGGTTCCGGAAGTGATCTCCCGGGGACAAAGAAGAAGAGTAAAGCTCTGAGTAAGACACGGGATGTGCCAACAAAAGGCTGTTGGAAAGGCTAATTCTGTCCCTTGGAAGAGTTGCAAGTAATTGAGTGAGATCTTGGATGTGAGCTGGCCCAATAGGCATGGGAACAGCACTCGACTGTAGCTTCCTGTGTTTGAAAACCAGTTTGTGGAGGAACTGGAAGAATCTTTGGGGACGAAGCAACCAACAGCCCGGCTTCTGCATTGCTCTCTCAGCCTGGCTTTTTTTTTGTCTATCATGCACTTGTACGCCACCACTGAAATCGTTATAGGAGCACCTCGATACTTGAGCTTTCTGTTGGACTTTCTATTAATGTGGTATTTCGTCTCTCGCTTGTTTGATGATAGGTCATTTCAGTGTACTCGGTCAACATAAAGCAGCTTCCTTTGTGAGTCTGGGAATTGGAAACAATAGTACAGTTTCGCCCGTTTGCTCTAGTTTAGGAAAAGAGGTGCTCGTAGCTTTTTATAAGTGTTAATATTTGTTATTATGTCTTTTTGCTTTTTCTGTAGAAAGGCATTTCAGGCACCTCCACTGAAGTGTAGCTATTCAAGAGTTAAACGTGTAACTCGAACAAATTCCTTCTGAAAAGAATTCGCCATCCATCTCCCATTTTAGCTGTCAGCGTTTACCACAAAATACTGCATTACATGACCTGAATAGAAGTAGAACGCTTGTTCAAACCCCTCACGCTCCCATTGAAGTGGAGGGGACTGTTGTATGTTCTATTGCCAATTTACATACCAGGATTTTTGGTCTTACACTAAGTGAACGAGATCTTCTATTCCAGACGCTTGCTGTCTCTTTGGCAAGATGAGTGGTTTGCTTTTCTCGTTCCCACCCTTTCTGCACCCTCAGATCTGACCCATTTCTCATCCAGTGAGTTCCTCAGAGTTTCTACCTTTGTAGCAGCATTGCTCACAAATTATTCTAGCTCTTGGGCTGCTGAAAACTGCGATGTTCTGCCTCCCAGCCTGGCTTTCTAAGGAAAAGACGCTATGCGGGGCTAACTTCAAATTTGATTACTTGAATTCCTACGAGTTTTGTGAAAATTGGCATCTTGGTATATGCTAATTAGCTTCAGCTGGGGAAAAATAATCCTTTTAGTCGTTTGGCTTGCGTGGTGACTGAAAAGCAATGGCTCGCTCATTGCTCAGGAAATGTGTACTGGCCTGCCAGTTGGCACAGGGGCACCCTGTGCTCTGGCTCCTCCAAACCCGATTCTTGCCGAGCTGTTAGAGCAGTGGGATGCGGGGAAGGAGAGAGGACACTGCGGTGTGAAAGTCAGGGAGGCAAGGGGAGATGCAGTACCTGATGCCCGTAACCTTAGGGGTGGATTTCACAGTTATGGGGAAACCCGATGTATGTGTTTTTCTGCCCGCAGAACAGCTTGTAACAATTGGGGATTTTTGTTTTGCTGTTCTTTTGTGGAAGGGCTGAAAATAAAACTTGCATTGCTACTAATATATCCAGAGATGCTATCTGCATGTCATTTCTTCAACCAAAAGGCATAATAAAAATGCTTTCTGAACTGAACTCTGATCCTATAAAAATGCCCCATTAATCCTGTAGAGTGATGTCATTCCCACAGACTTGCTTTCTAAATGAGAAATGTTCAAGGAATCGGGCTGGTGTCTGCCTGGGTGGCTGAAGATTTTTATTCTAAGTAGTTACCTACTGATCACCCACTAGAGGGCTTAACTTCATCGGGGAAGCGTAACTACCTTGAAGTCTGAAGGTGTAAGGAGAAAACCTTTCCTTTCCTGATGTCCTGATTCTGCAGGGCTGACAATCAAGCTCTTGTCATTGAGCATCCGCTCTGGCCAGAGACGCCCTTCCACAGAGAAATAGTAACAGTTTGATCTTCAAGACCCTAGCGAGTTCTTGAGCAGCTGGTTCTCGGAACAGAAGAAATGCCCCCAACCTCGTATCCCCCAGCTTTTTCATTATTTTCATCCATGCTAATCCTCAGGAAGATCAGGTGCGCACATCAAAATGTGGCCTCACTTGAATTCTTCATTGAAAATACCAGTTCAACGAAGGCTGGAGTGTGAGCTCTAAAAAGTACCGTGTTTTGTTAATGATGCCAGCAGATACAATTCCAAACCAGGGCAAGCTTGTACCCGTGGCACTGCAGGCGGTTATTTTCTCACCCATTGTTTGCAATCCTAATAAATTGTGTAACCCATATATAAAATTAAGTCCTCTCAAATGTTATGTTGGAAAAATTGGGGCAAATTAATTCTGACTGTAGTATACGGATATGTTAACATTGAAATCTTTAAATTTTATTTTTAAAGAAAAATCTGTAACTTAAAAATGTAACACTAGCATTTTTAAAGTGTGGACCAGTGGGTTCTGTATTGCGTTTGGTTTTTTTACAAGTGATTATTTTCTAATGCGTTTTTTTCTGTTCACATTTTTTCACAACTCCCAATCTGTGAGTATTCTACTACTTGGGTAGATAATGTGTGTCATTGCCTTGATATAATTTGATTCATTTTTTTTTTTATCTCTTTCTTAATATAGTACTCTGAGTTACAGTTCCAGTGTACTTGGCTGAATAATTCTTTTTCCTTATTAGCTAACATCCTTCATGTGCCTGGGACCGTGCTGTTTCCTACCCTGCCTTGAGCAGAGATATCCAGACCTAATGAAACCTGTGATTCTAACTCTTACAAAGTCCCTTTGCATCTGATAAGGCTTGGCCTACTTTTTAAATATTGGAAGTTAAGCAACTGTGAAATACTAACATGCACCAAATATTCCCTCAAACAAGGATATTTTTGATAGTTTCTGTTAAACCAAAAGAGTTCATTTATATTAATGGAAAGAATTATTTGTGAAGCTGCATATGAAGCATGGTGTGAAATACGGTCTTGAGGAAGGGAAGAAACCTAGATCAGATTTCTTAGAAGACTTTGAAACAGTTTCTAAACCAGATTTATGTTGAAAGTAAGATAACTCAGAGACTGGTAATGGAATTTGGAAGCTCTAACGCTTGGGTTCATCTCAGCTTGACAGCAACCTGAGGCATTGTCCTCCAAGAGTAGATTTATGAGAGGGTGACACATTGATTAGCCTCTGCCACCTCCTACAAGATAGGTGCCTACATGATTGTTCACAGCCGGTGAGTATGACTACATGAGTGTGTCAATTTGGATCAGGAACTCACTTCTTTTGCTTCTGCTTGCAATCTGGAGTGGTTTTGGACCACGTGGAGCTGATGAAACTAAGCTGGGAGATGCAGTCCAGCTGCAGACAAACAGCCAGCCCATGGGACCAGCCTAGAGCTAGTCAGAAGTAAAAACAAAGCAAAAAAACCTCTTGAAATGCCAGTTTTGCGACTGTCAGCTTCTCAGATCCAACAATAATAAAAATAATTCTTAAGAAATACTCCAAACACAGCGTAGTGTTATAACATATATCAGTTTGCAGTAAGTATCCTTGGGCTGCCCGTGGTCCTGAACCTTCATGACTACTGTCAGCTGCTGCGGGGACACAGGGGTTTGTCTTTGTGGTTGGAGAAGTTGAGTGTTTTCCTTTGCCTTCTCTTCTAGTCCAGCTGAGGAGTGGGAAAGAGAAAGGGCTAGAAGAAATGATGGGAGAACTTTTTACCTGAGAGAGGCCACCAACTTCTACGTTTTATTTCCGTCCAAACCCACCTTCTGCAGCATGTTCAGAGGGCCTCACAAAGCACGTCCAAGGAAGAGTGGAGGGTTAGACCAAAGAGAGGCTTCGTAAAGCAAAATGAGCAGTAGCAGTTTCAATTACTACTATGTGTCTCTTCAAAATCACACTTTTTAATGATTGTAGTAATGGTAGGGTAAAGCAGGTAAGATTTTTCTATTTAAAAATATGATCACTTTTAATTTTGGTGAAATTATATTTTCATATTTTAACGAAAATTAGAAACAAACCCCATTGGCCCTGTTGACTTCTCTTCCTTTTTGCTAACATGAAATTTTCATACCATATTCTATTAAAAATGAAACATAATTATCCTCTGGGAAGCTTTCTTTTGTGATAAGCAAGCTGTACACAAAAAGGTATCTAAAATATTCTTAAAAATCCAGGTGTATTATCTAATGGAAGCTCAAGTCTCTTCTTTTAGAATAGACAAGGAATGTTAATATGTTGATCTCTAAAACCATCTGGCTATAATTTATACGGTAGTATCATTGCAGGGTCTTGCAAAAATATTTCACCATAATAAGCATCAAAGGGCAGCACTCAGCGCAAGCCTCAAAGCACACAAAGGTGTGTGACGACTGAAGGAACTCTCAAACCATCATGACATGGCAACATTTCTATGTCATTGTCTGCTATGTTATAAAGGGCCGATTCAATTCAGCAGAGGAGCAATACTCGCAGGTCTAGTGAAAGTGTAACTAATACAGACTCTGCTGAGGAGTTACCATGCATTACTAATGAGAGACATGCAGCCAGGAAGTTGTATGCAACACTTGCAAGGCTCCTGACACTGTATGTAGCTACCAAGCTTGATGTCTCCTTTTCTTTTCTTTTTTTGCACTGCATTATTTTAAATAATGCATCCAATTATCTAACTTTTAAAGGATTTTAACACACTGTAGAAATACATAGTTCTAAGATGCCATCGTAACCAAAGCCATTAATTTGGATAAATTTCCTATTACTAAGTTATACTGAAATGAACATTGTGGGAAAGATCAGTTTAATGATACCATGGAGTATATTCTTGCTTCATTCATTGCTGTCCTCTTTGCAAGGTAAGAAATTTATTTCATTTTTGTAGTAATACTAACTTTAAAAAATTTTTTTTCTAAATATTTTAATGTTACATCTCCTTCATTTAGATCATTAAATAGCATTTATTTTTAACCCCTGCTGGAATTCATAAATCAAAAAGTTTTTTAACACAGGTTAAAAACCTATATATCATCATTCTGTCTCACAGGTGTAGAAATTAAAATGTAGATATACATTTTTTTAAAAGATACATTTTTATATCTGAATTTGTTACAAAACAATTCTTTAGGAATGAAATTTAAGTTTCTTGGCTTTCTTACTATTATTGCCAGATGAGTAAGCATCTAATGATTTTCAATGGGATATGATTTTGTTTGAACAGAGTGCACCTGCAGTTCGTTTAAGCATTTTTAGAATGCTAAGGTAACTAATAACTCTTCTGGTTATAGAAAGGATCCTATTTTCTATGTAATGTAAATGGATCTTGTAGATATTCTTCTTGCAGCAATTATAAGGATTTCTAAGGCAATATGAGAAAGAAGGTTTTTTTGTTTGCTTGGTTTGGTTTGTTTTGTTTTGTTTTGTTTTTAAAGCACAGACTCTAGAGCATTTTAAACGATTTACAATTGAGTCTTATAAGTAACATTCAGGAAATGATTATAGGCAACCACCCTAGAAGTTTGATTCTGGAAAGCTCTGAGCAACCTTTGTATTTTACCAGTTTTGTTCTGAGCCTCTGAAAAACTATGAACCCTTTGCTCTTTTTCATGGTAGCATGTACCAGAGCTGAGACCATGGAAACTTGCAGGCGTTGAGTACTTGAGAGAATCAATCTCTCAGGAAGGAAAGCATGTAGTGCTATGTCCCTTGGAAACAGAAAAAGTTTGTGTAAAAATGCCCTGGAAAATTTAAGATCATTAAAGAACAAAACTCAATAGTGTTGTTTTAAACTTGACAAACTGCTGTTTGCCAAGTGCAGAGTGAGGCTGTAGAAAAAACATTTAACTTGATGACTTTTTAATCTACAGGATCTTATTGCAAGCTTTCTCTTTTGAGAAGAACTTCAAGGTAAGATTTTATTCCTTATTTGTCAAGTCCTACAAACAGAACAAGAATGAATAAGCGTGACGCAGTGCAAGTTAGAAAGTAAAATATAGCCTTGAATTCAACATGTACAATGTCATGTACATGTGCGTTGGATGTATAACACACTTTCAGAATGTTTACAACTGTTTTCAAAGAATTTACATGAAGGGCATGGGTCCTTTCTTTGAAAAGTGGAGGTCCTTATGAAAAATGATACTTCTATGGTCTCGAGAAAGCTTAGCAGAATAATGGAATGAAACCAGGATGAGATCATGATTTCATGACTGGAAAAATACATTAAATGATTAACCTTCTGCAGTTTTAATTGCATGATAAAATCCTAGCTGCTATTTGAAGCACAGGAAAGTAAGTGCTATACAGCCTTAAAATAAACATTTTCAATACAAGTTTTCATGTAGAAGCTGAAATCCAAACAAAACCCAAACTAGGGAATGTTCCTGATCCCATTGAATTAAATGGGAACTATGCCATCAATTTCAATGGAAGCATCCAGTTGGACATAGCTTTGGATGTCTAATGACCTCTAATACATCTAGCGAATGCACTTGCATGTCAAATGATATGCCATCTTGGACTGTTGATAAAACTAAGTATGTTTTATAGTTTCATGCCCTGGTTTCTAAACTTAATCACAAATTTAAGTCAGCTACAGCTGGAGAGCCATCTCTTGCTATTAAAAGCACCACCACAGTATAACCAAATAACACTTGGGGGAACTTGCAGCCACTCACATGCAATGTCACATAAATATGAGGCTGCTTTACAATTTTGTATCCTGTCATGTGAGCCTACTTTGCCTAGTTACGTCTCCCCCACAAGCTCCAGGTACCTCCCTGTCCAACCAGAGATCGGAGTGCTGCCCAATTCTGTAAAATGAGACCACAAAAAGAAAAAAAAAGAAAAAAAAAAAAATCACCTTTTAAAATGTTAACCCAAGAAAGACCTCTTTGATAAAGTGATGGTAATCAGAGAGAAACACTTCTCTCCAGGGAGCTGATTATTCAGGTTGCTCCAGAGACCTTTGATTATACAAGATCCTTTTTGTTTTCTTCCAGAAATGAGTTTAATGCAACTCGACAGAAAAGAGATCTCGTAACAGCCGAGGTAGGTAATACCTCCAAAAGCAGGCAGGAGGGGAAACCCTCCCCCCTTTTCTGCTCTGTGCCTTTGCTGTCCTTACAAAGGAGCCTTTGTGGGGAGAAGGGCCGTGGTAACAGGAGGACAGTGAGGAGCAGCAGCCATTCCCTACCTGCTCGCCCCCCGCCTTGTCCCGTGGCCTCATGCCTTCATTCACCCTCAGCAAAGCCCTGGTGGGTGACCCACCCTGAGGAGCCGACTGACGCACACCGTAGGAAATAAAACCTCGACGCCTCCGTCTTTTGTGAGGGCGAACAGAGCGCCCTGGAAAGGCGTTAGTGTTTGGTGAGAGGCACAATGGCGGCGCCGCCTCCGAGGCTCCCTCCTGCACGTGGTGCTGTGGTGGCCCTCATTCCCACCACCCGGGCCCACCGCTGCCTCAACACAACGTTGCACTCAAATTTAATAGTAAACAAGGGAATCTTGTTCCCCTGCTGGTACATGCCTCAGAGTACGGAGCCCAAGCAAGGGTTATAACCCTGTTTGATGGGGGCACGTGGGAAGTCCAAGGCGGCCCCTCCTCACGGCCTTGTGGGAAGCCTGCAGCCCAGATACGGATTATTTTGTCCAAGTCCCTTTGAGACCCACATGTCTCCCAATGGAGTCGGAAGGTAGCTGGTGTGAAATGCTGCACTCAGGCGAATGGAGCCTCTGAGGGAAGCAGGCCTGTGGGATGGATGGTGTCCCAGGAGGCCCTTCAACAGGAAAGTGCTGTTGCAGCAAGGGTGCTCTACCTCCCCGAAATAACACAAAGGCCAAAAGCTGCTTTCCTGAGGAGAACAGCTGAGAGTAACCGTCAGGGGAAATGGAAACAGGTCTTCTTGTGCGGGGAGGGAAAAAATCCTCTCTGGCTAATGATGGGCCATGGGCATCAGGAATGATTTTGGTGCAGGGGCCTTCTAGGCAATGATTTGATGAAGTCCATTTCGGATTGATTTTAGACAGATTGTGCTACTTGGATGTATCCCACAAAGTATTTCCAGTTGGAAACTGGAAGTTTTTATGTCACTGTACGAGGCATTAGTGAGAACCTAACCTATTCCTTGAGATCCATTAGTTCAGACTCCAGACATGGAGGATGACTGGTGGCAGGAGGGAAGAAAGACATTTGCTTACAAGGAAAGACTTAGACAATTTGTTTTTCTTAGTTGTACAGCTGAAGGCTGGTGTATATGTCTGTGGGGAGCATAGAAGGGTAACTGTTTTCTCATAGCACATTAGGGAATAAACCACAAGGAAGAAGAGATATTTAAGCAAAAGGGCCAAACTTTATAAACCAAAAGGATTTAAACTGGCCATGAAAAAGTGTAAGAGGGAAATATCTAACTACCCAGCACTTCACTCTGGTAAACTTTCCAATCAGACTAGCGGGGGCAAAAACCCCAGAGTGTTTTCAGCCTGGAATGGGATCAGTTCTTGGAAAGGATGATGAGACGTGACAAACTGCCGTAGCAGAGCGCTGGGTCAGATCCAGGCCTTCCTTATAGTCCGATGCTCACCAGTTCCTTAACGAGACAGGAAGCAGATCAGGCATATCCGCCTCCTCTGTTATTTGGGATGAATTGAAATGCAATTCTGAAGGATCTCAAGGAGAACATGAAATCCATTGCAGCTGGAGTGACCACAATGGGATGATCAGGGTGCAGCACAGAGCATGAGTTAGGGGAGAGGAGGAAATGGCGGGATATCCCATCTCAGAGCTCTCCAACTATTGGTATTTGACCAAAGTGAAAAGGGCAGGAGTGCTCTCTGTTCCCTCACTCTTCCTCCCAAATGTAAATGCAAACCTCCCCCTGTGGAGCCCCACTTGTTCATTGGCACTGGCAAAGCAGAGGACAGGAGGCCGGTGGTGATCTCATGGTGCAGCTATATCATTCCCCGTCCCTCTGAAAGCTGTGCTTCTCCTTCCCATAGTGCTGGCTGCCATCGTCACTGCCTTCCCTGCCGTCCCAGGCTGCCAATCCCTCCTGCAGTGCCTGCGGCCGTGCCATATGCTGGCCAAGCTGCAAGTTACTCTTCCATATTAAAATAACCCTCAAAGTCCTAACCCAGCATTAGGCTGCAATGCCTCTGGCTCGTATCAGCTCATTTGTAAAGAACAAACACCCTGATTTTGCATTTATGTTTCTCTGACAGATTCGATCTGCCTCTCCTTGGTCACATCTTCATGGGGCCTTGACACGGAGTCCTCCAGGAGGTCAGTGCTGTGCTCCCCACCCACGGGAAGAGACGTGCTCCTGAAAACATTGCGTTCCTACCAGCTCTCCTGCGTTACCGCGTCTTGTGGAAGCCCTCATTATGTCTCCTACAAAACTAATTTTCTCGTTTTATCCATGTTAAATCATGGAAAATTCTTGTTAAAATTGTGCTTTCAAAATAATGCCTTACAAAACAGCTAACTAAGCGAATCCTGTGGTTTGTTTTTTTGTGTTTTTTTGTTTTGTTTTGTTTTTTTTCTTTTAAAGTTTAGTTCCATTGCAATTTTTCTTTTCTGACACTTTTTCTGGCCTTGGCAGAGGATGTAAGTATATCTGAGAGGTGTGTAACTGGTTATGAGAAGGGACAGCAGTGCTCAGGCAATGAGTATGCAGGTGCTCCTGGAGGGTTTTAAGCATTGTACAAACATGTGAATCAGGTCCAAGTTACTGAAGTTGTTTGGCAGAAAGGTTCATTGTATGCAACTGAACTTTGGTATCCTTCTTGGAAAATACGTTTGCCTGGGTAGGTACTTTCTGTTGTGTTTTTCCATGTAAATGAATTATGTAATTTTACAGCTCACAATTCTAACAGCAACAAAGAAGTTTTCCACATTTGTGCTGTTCTATAAACAGTATTTTCTGTCCTATCAGTATTTTCAGAGTATATCTGCGTATATTTGGAAAGCAATTCTTAAATGGGAAAAATTCAAAACTAAGCATGAAAAGTTGTTTTCACACTGAAGGCTGATGTTCTGAATCATTGGTAACTTCTGTGTGTGCTTTACTGTAAAGGTCCCATTTTGTTCCCATTTAATGTCACTAGCAGCTTTACCATGGCTTCATTAGGAGTGGAAGG
>CANTUZ010000001.1:171591375-171641401 GCA_947846985.1 Fratercula arctica
CTAAGAAGGCACAAACTCGGATTCAAGTTTTCTTGCATCATACTATTTATATGAAGTTTTTGGTGTCCAGTAAGAGAGAAACCCATATGAAGCCTTTCCCCCAGTGGTGTTTATCTGCCTATAAGAGCATATTTCCAAACTCACGAAAACAAGAGCAGGGAAGCTGCCCAGGTACGAGTCTCTGGATGATAAATGGAGTAGATGGGGTAAGATGAAGTAGGAGGAGACAGTGAGTGGGCCAAGCGCAGCTGGGGCAGTTTTTGACAGCCGATTCAGCATTAGGCTGTGATTTTACAGCTAGCTCTGTTAGCTGTGACGAAACAGCCCCCAGCACAAGCCCACCTCACCAGCTATTCTGAACAACCTCTAGAAACTTAGTGGCTGCAAGACGTCTAGTTGTGGTGCATGGCTGAAACTGGCCAAATGCTATTTTCAGGGGGTGGGCTGATACAGACGGGTGAACAGCATGGTTTCAGAAGCCTTACTTCTTTGAAACACCAGGCTAAACAGTTTCCTTGCCACTGTTGTGAGCTACATAAACAATGCGTTATTACATACTATGTTGATATATTGATTTTAGATCTCCTGCTTAACTAAAACATACTAAAGTTTTAAATGAGACACGCAAGTGAGAACGTCTGCTCCCTTTCTTTCTTCTTTTCTGTCCTCCCTCATTTAACTGCTCTACTCTATTCCCAAGAGAAAAAAATCCATGCTTCTGAGACCCGGATCCTGACATTCAACACGCTGTCATTTATTTCATTCTTACAGTGAATCTAGAACTAAATTCTATTGTATTTAGGTGGAATCGTTCAAGGATTACATAGGATTTTCATTACCTGAGACATAAGGTCAGTTTATTTATTCATTCCTGGAGGACCACTACTTATATCACCAATGATGATTCCAATTCCACTGCAAAGAGTTATGATTGTGACTCTAGGATTTTGGTCATAAATAAGTAAGGTAAAGGTATTTATATTTTCATTAATTTGAAAAACTTCTCCAGCAGACAACATTTTATACAGTCACTATTTGTAGATGCGTTTGTCTTGTATTTCGGGTTAAGTTGAATACTGGACATTTCAGGAAAAACGCCAATAAAACTTCAGCAGTGCACCAGTCTTAAGGAAATGCCTCAGTCTATCAAGGAAGTGTCATATTTGCCTATAGTTACTCTGATAACTTTGATTCTAAGCAGTGTTCGCACTGTCCACTGTCTACTTCAAGTAGCTGTCTTTGTTATTACAAACCACCTCTTCAAAGGAGTCTGCTTTTTTTTCCTAGTGATTATACAGGAACATTGGAGGCTATTCCTACCATCAACTATCCAACGTTACGTACTTAACATGGCCTCCCTTTCTTCTTTAGCAGACTTAGACACTTAGTACACTTAGTACGCTTTCCCTTTCTTTCTTTAGCAGACTTAGACAGTACAGTACACAATGTGATCAGCGAAGGGTAGGGGAAAGGAGAAAAAATGGGAGAGGCACAAAATCTCATGAAGAGATTTTCGACAGAGCAAGCAGTGACCGACCTGACAAATAAACTGGGGTAAGACTGGAGACAAGGATGCTAAGAGAGGCTGGAGGATAGAGAAGGCAGAAAGAGATAGATAGGATAGGCAGCAAAGAGAAAATCAGCTTGATTTGGTTAGGTAAGAACAGAGATAAGGAGTGGGATGTGACCTGAGGAATTGGAAGTGATTGGCAAGAAGGCTGGAGCCTTGAGCTCCTAGGACAATGTTTTACTAAACAAAAAGATTAGGGCCCAGATGAACAACCTGATAAATTTACTTAGTATTGGCTAATTGAGGAGCATGGGAAGAGGACCCAGGGACAGGGACTACAGCAGACTGGCACAAGTTGGGAAGGATGGGGCAGATGAATACACAGTTGGCAGAAAAAGGTAGAAAAGGCGACTCAGACCCAAGATTTACCCATTGTCAGAAAATGCACCCAAAACTGAAGCTGGCCATGTGAGAACAGTAGCCTACTGTTATTAGTTATTCCACCAGGTCCAGCTAGCAGAAGTGTGGTGTCTCCACATACAGCACAAGGCAGAGGTTGCTTGTTACGAGACTTTTCTCCTTTGAATAGGTCTTGGTTGGACACGTAGTCAAAGTTTTTAGAGCTAAAAGAAACTTCTAGGTTATCTACTTTGGTCTCACATCTAACAAGCACCACAGATGTTCTTTCAGTAATACCTGCAATAATTTATGTTTGACATCTTGATTTGACGATGGACATACTATTAGTAGTCACACTATTTAAAATTGATGACACCTCTCCTATTTGAATTTTACTTTACTTTTCAGACACTGGCACTTCACATACCTTCTTTTTCTACGTATATAACAGTTCTTTTCTTCCTATAAAATTATTTACTTGGTGTAAGCAAGCTGCAATCTTCATAAAATTAATTCCATAAGGATATAGATTGACAGTCAGCAAAGAAGATGCAAACTCGCATTCCCTGCCATTTTTTCTAGCTTTCAAATCTATTCCTGGGAATGGGACAAATCTCCAAAGACAAGATTGTGGACAAAGAACCTGTGAAGTTTTGCTTAAATCACAGTAACTGTTTAATTAAATAATATTTAAATATATTGAGTGCCTGTAATACAACTAAACAAAATGTGGGACAAATCATCAATATTTATGCTTTACTGGATGTCACCATGTAAATGGAATGTAATGTTTACTTATTATAAAGCCCATGTTAAGACATTGTACAACATTTTTCAAACTGCAATCAGTTAAAGGCCAGGGAAGAGGCAAGTAGCATATCAGCTTCTTACAGGTGCAAAACCAGATTATTGAATTCACACAGTGAAAAAATACCCCTGCAAGCATAAATCCTAGTTTAACCTGTTATTTTGGGCATAATGCAGAGATATCAGACATTTTTGTTATTTGGCACCAGCTCTTGGAAGGTTCAAAGGCACTGCAGAGCTTCACCATCTCCCGGGAGGCACCTGTTGCTACTGGAATACTTACATCCCTATGAACCTAAACTTTTGCCATAAGGCAAGGAATCCTGGCCTTATTATTTTGACATAGCTTGAAACCCGGCAGCTCATCTCTAAAGCCTGAAAGAAATTCCCACAACAGGAAGCTCCCTCCCTGCCTCACCTGCGGGGCCGAATTGGCAAACAGCCCTCAAGCACAACCCCCTGGTCAAGTGCTTGGGCAAAGGCAGCTGAAGACTGGCCAGGATATACTCCCCAGCATGCCCCAGTGGCACAGCAATTGGGAAACTCCCCTGGAATGCAGCTATTCCCCACTGGCTTGCTCAGGCAGCTTCCTGATCAGAGGTTTCTGTGAAATCCACTCCCACTTCTCCTCCCACGCTATTAAGGAAGCCTCTGCACCTTGAGCTGGGCTGTGACTTCCTCCAGGCAAAGGGCATCCAGAATTATGCAGACGGACGTAGAGCAGAGGAACAAATAACCCATCTCAAGGATTTCAGCCTTGGAGTAAGTGGGGGTGGAAACATCCCTATCATAACCTGACTGCTGAGACATCTCAGGAGGAAAAAGTCGTTCCCATCCACATGTCATACTATTTGAGAGATGATTAATAAAAAAACCCACTGAATACCAATTCCTTAGATTTCATGCTGCTGCTAATTTCTTCCTCTGTTCTTCATTCATGCAAAGCAAACAAGAGTCAGTGGAGGACATCTGCTCATATCTCCTCTGCATGCTCATAGCATATTTCCAAGCTGCAAGGTAAAGCCTTTAAGAGCTACCCTGTCTGTGATGAAACATGGCACTGGTGGCTGCTGTAAGGACCTACAAACTGCCAGCCACTGCTCTGGGCCATCCATCCTTTCATCATTTTCCCCTACCTGCCTGTAACCTGCTAGGGAAGACATAGAATTGCGCATTAGACAAACAACCCAGTTGAGGTGGGGGACAGGGATAAAAAAGGGCACAGTGTTTGGAAAAAACAACACAGAATAAGCCAAAGGGCTTAGATGTTCAGGGTTGCTTCCCCCTTTCCTGGGCATGTTAATCCATCAGACTTATCTTTCCTCTCTTTCTTCTATCTAAAGCATATTTGCAGCTTCAACCCAACCTGTTCCTGAGAAGGGGCATGGTGGTAGGAGGTCCAGAACATAAGATGAGGATGTTTCTCCGTTCACATGCCAGTAAACAAATTCACAGACAAAATTTAGCATGCATTATATAATGATGTTCAGTCAGAATTTGTATCTGATATGGATTTGGTACAGTTCTTACAACACTTGGAAGATTTTTTAGAATCTGTCAGCCAACAATTTTAAAGTTCTGGAGCTATTTAAAAAGCAAGCTTTCTGAAGTTTAAATATGGTTTTTATTAAAGTCAGTTTTCAGTAGGAACACCAAAGGAACTTATCACATTTAAAAGCTGAATGCACCAGAGACTCATGTATAGACCATGTAGAGTTCATGTTTGGTAGAGTCCACGTATGCAGCTGGCAATGCTAAGCCGGTGACTTACAGCTAACTCAGTAAGGTTGAGACATGCAGTAACTACTGAGCCTAACTCAATAAGGCTGAGACAAACTGCACTACAAACTTCTTTTTAAGTGCTACAATTCACTCTCAAACAAGTGAGCAGAAACATCTAGGGAATGTAAGGGTGGGATCCATCTCATCCAGCTTGACATATCTACATCAATGGAGTCTAGAGAGCGATTCATCTGACTAAAAGTAGATGCCTGCTTTAAAATGAGTTGACTCACTTTCTGGATAATATTGACTCTTTTGACTAGATCTCCATTGACTATGACTCCAGGCCTATCAGCTGCCTCTACCCGGTCTAAAACAGGAGAGAAATTCAATGAGTTTGACCAAAGGCTAGGGATATTCCAGGACACGTTCAAGTAAACTGGTAGCTAATATAGACTGTCTTCCAGTTCTCATTGTAGAGGAACTATTGATGATCCTACAGAGACATTGCCATAGCAGAAATTATACTGAGATAATATGCCCAAATCAGGCACTAATTAAAAATAGAAAAAAGAGACAGAAATGAATGATTCAGGTTTTTTAAATCTCCCATAGATTTAGAGCTTTTTTTTTTTTACAATGATGTTTTATACTCTGCATATACGTATCATATATATACCATTTATGAATATTCACCACGAACCAACAAAGTATTTCATGTAATCAAAGTCCTGGCACATTAGGAAGATTGTATGTTTGATAGTTTTCAGATTATATCATAGGCTTTAAACTGTAGCTTATAAAAATATGCAGATCTTGAAATTTCAAAGGTATTTAAATAGAAATTATTTTCTTAACTAAGGGAAAAAAGACTCATTACTTACAACTTCTTTTGTAGGAGCATATTCTTGCGACCAGCATGTGAGTGAGGCTTTTATTAGATGCACTGAAAATGTTATAGTTTTTGGATCGTAGAACCTCTTCTAGAACAAAACTGAACAGCCACATAATTTTTCTTACAAACCATGATATAATTCAATCCAAGTGTTGGAAGCAGATAAATATTTTTTTCTTTCTGCATTTGGTAAATCTCATTTTCCCCTTCCCCATAATTCTAGTAAAATATAAGCCAGTGTCATACTACTGAGGAAAGGAGACAAGGGCTTATATTCTAACTGTTTTGTCACACAGACAGAGGCATTATCAAACTAATGATGAAATGCTAGATTTAAGACAAAATACATGTAATACTTTCTAGTTAGCAAAGGTTAAAAATATGCTGTATGTTTTTCCTTAAGATAAGGGTTGTGATTATCCATTCCTTTGTATTTGTCCTGTTACCTAGACCTGTGGAAGCTGCTGCCAAATCAGAGACCCCTATAAATTTTGCAAAATTGTGAATGATCACACCAGAAGAAGGAAAAGTCATATATTCCATTAAAATATGTATCACATACATTAAATTTTTAGTGGAACATAAGATAGGTTCATACTGTTTCTTATAAAATGTATAGAATTTGATCACAGTCATAAGGAGATCGATGACTTTTTTTTCCAAGCACTGCTTAGAATGTGCATACTTTTTAACAGGAAGACTAATGTAAGTCAGCTTTTCATTTTATACAATTCTTCTTGTAATGGACAGCCCCACACACAGCCCTGCACAACACTGTGAGTGCAACAACTTCCCATTCTCATGTAGTTTTGCTAATGCTGAAGTCAAGCTGAGCATTTGGAAATGGGAATTAGCACCAGTTAGAAGACAACTATGATCCATCTCCAAAAAGGTGCCAATTGCAGTCATGTACACCAGCTATATACAGACAAATATGCATTAACTATTAATCCGGTAAGAAAACCACAAAGGAAAACAACAATTTACTGTCCTGAAAACAACAGGACCACTCCAAAACATCTGCCACTTTCTACTAACTCCAATCTCATCTTAGGACAATAGGGAGGAAAATGTCTCTCAAAGCAATCCTGATTAATCATCCTCTTAGGTCTTTCATGTCTTCAGTAGAGAAGCGTACACTCTTTGAAAATAGACCCATGCTTTTCAAAGTTCAGTATTAAGAGCCAGATTCAAAAAGACACTCAAGCAGATTTTAGGGTTCTACATTGAAAGTTGGTCCTCAAAATCGAAACTCAGCTGCCATCTTTCAGCATTGAAATGCATAGGTGCCTCACCTTTGACACTCGAGCTCTCTGAGGGCAATAAGGGTTCTATCAGATCTGCAGTGTCAAACTGCAGTGGCATCCACTATTCTCTGCCTTGCCTCTCTGATGGATGGGTTGGAAGCTATCCCTGGAGGCTAGCTAGTCGAACTTCTCATTCAGAGCAACTCCAACTAAAGCAGGTTGCTCAGTCAAGTTTTGAATATCTCCAAGGACTGAGATTCCTCAAAATCTATTGAAAACCCATTCCAGCATTTGACCATCCTAACAGTGAAAATATTCTTCCTTACATGCATAATTTCCTGTGTTGCAACTTGTGTCCATTAGCTCTTCCCCCATCACCACACACCTCCAAGAAGAGTTTGGATCTCCTCTCTATATTTGCCCCACCATGCTCTCTTCATATGCTTGTATGTGCTACCCTGTGTGATCTCAGTGACATTGTTGCATTCACAACAGTATGTCAATGTCTTGTGCTGGGCAGCCAAAAACAGTACTCCAGAGGCAGTTTCGCTAGTGCCAAATAGAGGGGAATAATTACTTCTCTGGACCTGCTCATTACATCTTGCTAATATAATCCAGGAGGAGGCTGACCTTGTTTGCCCCAACTGCCAACTCATGCTCCGTGTGTCCACCAGGACCTCAGGTCCCTTTCTGCAAAGCTGCTCTCTAGTCAGTTGACCTCCAGCATATGCAAGTGCAGGGGGTTATTCCCTGCCCAATACAAGACTTTTTGCTCGCCTTTGCTGAGTTTGGTGAGCCTCCTGGCAGCCCATTCCTCCAGTCTGTCCTGGTCCCTCTTAATAACAGCCCTGGCCTCCAGCATATCAGCTGCTCCCCTGCAGGCTAGTATCATCCATAAATTTGCTGATAGTGCACTCTCTCCCATAGTCCAGATCATTAACAGTGAAGACACCAAACCACACTGGCCCCAGAATCTGTCCCTGAGGGGGACTGCCACCAGCAACCAGCTGTCAGACGGACTTTGTACTGCCAATCACAACCTGTTTAGCTTGGTAGTTCAGTCAGTTTTCCATCCACCTTATCATCTGCTTATCCTGTCCATATCTCACTATTTTGACTGGTAGGATACAATCAAAGACCTTGGGAAAAGCTTTACTAACGTCAAGTCAAGGTAAACAATATACACTACTCTTCCCTTGTCCACAGAACCAGTCATCTTAACGTGATCAAACAGTCAGGCTGATAAGGGACAATTTGCCCTTGGTAAATTCATGCTGCCTGTTTCTAATTATGTTCTTGCACTTCATGAGCTCAAAAATGGTTTCCAGGAGGAAGTAATCTTCCAGGAGACTGAGGATAAACTGCTTAGCCTGTAGTTCCCTGGATCCTCTTTCTCAACCTTCTTGAAGGTGGGTATGACATTTACCTTTTCCTTCTGTCCCCAGTCACAACAACCTGCTGAAGTCGATGGGCAGCAGACTCACAGTGACATGGGCTAGCTTCTTCAGCACCCTTGGATGCATCCCATCTGTTTCCATGAACTTGCGTATGTCCAATTGGCTTAAGTGCTCAGTCTTCACTGTGGCTACAGGTTCACTCCCTCAGACTCCGCTATTAGCCTCAGGCCTGAGGGAAAATCTTAACAATAAAAAAAAAAGTGCAAAACGAAACAATAAAAGGTAAGAAAGGCATTGAACACCTCATCTTTTTCCATGCCTTCTGTTAGTATGTCCCCCTGCCACATAGAGTACTTGGCCCACATTTTCCACATGCTTTTTGTTGCCAATATACTTACTAAAGCCCTTTTTGTTGCTCTGCATATCCCTTGCTGTTTCAACACCAGCTGAGCTTTGGCTTTCCTAATTCCCTCCCTGCAGACTTGGGCAATGTCTCTATATTCCATCCAGGTAGCCCTGGACCTGTGTCTACCTTCTGCATACTTCTTTCGTATTTGAGGTCAGTCAAGAGTGTCCTGCTCATCCATACTGGCCTTGTACCACATTTGCTCATCTTTCTGTGATTTGGAATGAACCAATTCTGTGCTTTCAGGAGGCTGTTCTTGAAGATCAACTAGCTGTCCCGGGGCAGCTAATTGTCTCCCATGTGATCCTGCCCAGCAGATCCCCCAACAAACAGAAATTTGCGCTCCAGAAGTCAAGGCTGGCAATTTTACTATTTGGTTTGCTCATTTATCTCAGCATTTTTAACTATACAATCTCAGAGTTGCAGCCAAAGCTGCCCTCAACCTCCACACCCCCAGCCAGTTTCTTCACAAGTAACAGGTCCAGCAGAGCACCTGCCTCCCCTAGCTGACTCACTGATCACCTGTGCCAAGAAATTGTCATTGGATTTTTTGCACTTAATCCATGCTTCAAGTGCTGACACATGTCTGGAACCTGGTGTTCCCCAGAATAAGGAGTTGCACTTTTACTGTCTTGACAGCAGAAATCTCACTTGACCTTCAAGATCTGAATATCCTTATCACCTGCCACAGGGAATCTCAGGGAGAAGGCTCCTTTAACACAGCTGTAGCACTGAGGAATACCGTGACCCTGATGCAAAGGGCTCACAAGGCTCATAATATATCCTGAGGAGGAATGTGAGACAAGTGTGAGGAGGTTAGAAACGTTGTGGTGCCAAGGCCTGTTGTGACAGGTGCTACCTTCATCACCCCTAAGGGCGCTAGGAGTGGACAAGGAGACTTAGGGGGCATTCTCAGGATTTTGGGGCTAGCTATGGAGGTGAGCAGAGCAGTCCTATCCACGTTGAGTCCTATCCACTCACCAGCGTTCAAGGAACACATAGTACTCCTAGATTCATCAGTGGCAAAGATGAGAAAGGTAGTATGCTTGCAGTTACTTCATGTAGGGTTTTAGCAGGTGAAACAGTGCTGGAGATGACGCCCTGTTGCCATAGTTTACTTGCCAATGAGCTTCCTTGCTAATCTCATGTGCCCAAGAAGTCTTGATATAGTAAGGGTTAGGGCTGCTTCCTTGAGGGAGGACTCCTTAGGAGAATGGCTTCATATTGATTCAGTAACGAATGCTTTAGCCAGTTCACAGCTTCTGTCTATTTAATGTGGCCATAGACTTCTGAATTTAATGATGTCTTCATAACCTTCTGAATCTGTAATTCTGCTGTTCGAGCTCCTGATCTCTTCTTGTTCTAAAATAATGATGGATTGAACATTTGTCAGAAATACATCACCTTCTAAGGCAGTTACGGCTCCTGGTTTGCACAGGAGATGATAGGATCCAGCCTTTGTAAGTCAGGCTGAGTGAAAAGTAGTCTTTGGAGAAGACTTGTAGAGGCACATACACATCTTGAGCGTCTAATAAACAGAAAACAACTCGCTACCTGTCTGAAATTCACTGTATCAGGCCGCTCCACCTCAGCACTGTGTCCAAGAGAAAGTTGTGTGAGGCACTCCCTGCCTCATATCCTATACGAAAGGGGAAAAAGTCTCTGAGCTTAAGTATCAGGGCCTGCATATGTCCTACAAGGTGAATACAGATGTGATTTATCACTTAAAATAGAACCTGGCTTTTCTTCAGTGAAGGCTGCAACTTCCCAGCTGATGTATTTGAAGTATGAGGATGACAATCTTCCTCCTGAAGAGGATTCCTCATCGTATCTTAAATGAAAGGACATAAACACCAATGAGGATAGCATTCTAGGCTATAAATCCCAAGGAAAATAGGCACCTGCAAACAGCAGTACCTCTGCTTGAAAAAGCTCCAAGGCCCTCTTTTGGACAAGATTTTTTCACTAGACTAAGCAGTCCCACTCACTCCTGAGTTTTGCAGTTCCTATTCCAGGGCAATTATTCTATTCCTCTGTACAAAGTAGGTTAGACATCTAACTTAAAATTGCAGATTTTCCTGCTCATGGACTACTAGACAGCTTTTTCAAGCATCACAGCCAAGCTTCAGAAATATTTGGGGCAGGACAGTATGTTTAAAGTTCTTCACCTACAAGCTGGATACTACGCAGCCCTGATGATAATTTTTTCGTTAGGGCTCAGATTTTCCTTTTCCTTCGGACTGGAAATCCCATTCCTTTGGAAGATGGGTTGCTTTTCAAGTGCAGAATGTTCTCTTTTTTCTCTTCATCAACAAATATCACACCGTGAATGTTAAAGGATACCAAATTTGGGCTTTGTAGCAAGAAGCAGGAATACAGGCTCTGTATGGCATTCTGCCACTGGAAAACACAGACAGGTTCATGAGATGGGCCATTGAAAAATTCTGATTTTTCTCTTAAATCATGCTAACCACTTTAAGTTTAGCTGCTATAATTTCCTTCAAATTTAATTTTATGGCTAACCTCAACTGTAGATTTTTTTTTTTTTTTTTTTTTTTACTGTGGTAGCACTTAGATTCCCCAACCAGCATGTCACATTTTATCGGGAACCGCAAGTCCCAGAGATATCAAAGAGAGTCTCTACCAGGAAGTGTTTGCATTCTTAAGTCGTGCTCCTTCAGTTGTCTGCATGCACAACTTTATACACGAATAATCCCATAATGTTATTGAAGATTTCACAAATACAAAGTTCAGGCATGTTTTCAGATTCCAGGTAAATTTACTTGAAATAGGAAAATACAATATGTTTGAAAACAGAGTTTAATCAGTTAAAGAATCATGTTTAATGTAACAATGTCTCCATTTTAATAATTAGCTGTTTCTGATTTTTCTTCTAGCATTATAAACAGATAAAACTTCAAGACGGTACCTGGAGAAAAGATAAGTAAATTAAAAGGATTTTTAGCATTTTAAGTGAAATGAAAAACTTTTAATGGATGTCAACTGCATGTGAGGCATCCAAGACTACATTTAAGAGAAAAAGGTGATGCTGCCCTCCCAGTTCAGTCACAGCAAGCATATGGCACAGCAAGCATCAGGAGCACCTGGCTCCTTTGATTTTACGTGAAATGCTGACCCAGGACCTGGTTGTTTAGAAGCAAACTGCAGTTAAGTGAAATTCTATCATAACTCCAAGTGCTTTATACAGTGTTTCTCAGTTGCATGAGCAGTACAACACCTGGGCTAGAAAAGTATGGACTTTGTAGCTAAAATCTGAAATTTTTACTTTTAAAAAGAGAGATAAGTAAGTTATCTTGTTTCTTCATTTCCGTTCCTGACTTTCCATATCCTCTGCTCTAGATCACATAATAAATACAGATTACTTTTTGTAATGTCTTATTGTGAGAAAAAAGGTTTTACGCTGAAGAACATGAGTTTACTTAACTTTGAGTATTCTGAGCCTGTCCCAAGGTCTACACTGCATGACATTTCTTTTCACTTCATATGCAGAGCCATTTGACTTGTCCTTCTGGAGCCTCCCAAGGCTTTCAAGCAATTCAAGGGTCATAACTGTACTGGAACTATAAGACATGATGAGCCCTTGTGTTATTCTACAGAAGCCAACTCCCCAGTTGTTGAAGTAAGACAGAGAAGGTGGTGAGGCTGATGTTGCTCCATTATTCTGGGCTCCAGCCCAACCCTTTTCCATCACTGGAGTGGTGGAACTTGTACTGTGAGCTGTTAAAAGAGCTGCCTCCCCTTGTTTTTCTAAAGCATAGCATTAGTTTGATACGATTGACATTGGAAAGGGGAGGTTTTCTAACTGAAAATCAACAGTTAAAAGTCTGTACTTATTTTTCAGTTGCTTAACTTTACTGATTATGGCATAAAATTATAATTTGGGATTAACTGCAATTTCATTCTTCCCTCCATACTTATGGGGGAGTCAACGAATCTCCAGGCTGATGTGCTGTAGCTCCAGTGCCAAAGTGTTGCAGAGAGGAGGTAGAGGAAGTGGAAGCTGAAAAGAAGGCTAAAATGGCCAAGACTTACAAGAAATTAAAACCAATGGGTCTACAGGAGGGCAGCAGTTTAGAAAGTCAAGAGGAGACCACACAGTACTTCAGCACTTCAGCACTCAGTTTTAATGTTGACTGAAAATATTAATCTTACCAAAATGAAGCCTGTGGTATGTGTCCTTTGTCTCTCTCATCTGTATGAAGATACACAGGAAGCACAGCCATTTTGGCAATATCCCATATTTGCACTCCATCAGGTGTGGAATTTATTTCATACATGTGTTTATCTTAAAATTTACACACAGAAAAATGGCGGGGGGGAGGGGGGGAGTATATGTGTATCAAAAATTTAAACATATATGTGCCATGGTCCAAAAGGCTCTACCTTAGATTCTTCATGAGCAAAGGTGAGAAACTTATTTCCAAATCTCAATCTGGAAAATATCCAGCAAAGATGGCTCTTTATGGATATTTTAGGCTTAACTTCCCTCCATACCCAAGGCTTGCAAATTCCAAATTTTAGGTCTTTGGATAGAGTGCAAAGTTCTATGGCACACAGGCTGGAAGTAGGTAACAGAATATAACAGAGTGGTTGTCAGACAAAATGCTTTTTCGAATTTATGTATTGTCTATGTCCATCCCACATGGACGTGCTGCATGCAAAAGGAAAGTTAGTTTTCTATTTCTGTTTTCTTGTAAATACCACAAGATGACAGTTGTACCCCACCTGCCCTGAAAAGAAATAAAGAGCACAGTTAACTATTCAGCCAGGTGCACCCCTCTCAGAATGCCTGTGACAACTGGGCTAAGCAAACTAGAGGAAATATTTATCAGAAGATCCACCACCTCTCTCCATCATCCTTTTAAACAGCAACAAGGAACTGTTAGCAGCACCTAACTGCCTTGATTTCAGGTTTCTTCAACTCCCTGATCAGCGTGGGACAACAAGAAGGACAATGCTTTGTCCTGCTGTTACTACCTGAATGGTGTGGATGCTGGAGCCTTTGAAGGTGGACTAGAGGAAGAGGGAGCCCTGCCTTTCCCTGATGCTTGTTTCCACCTTCTCTTGCACCGACACGGCCCTTCACACAGTGAATCTTGTTAGGTAACATGTCCCTTTAAAAGGTAAGTTTTTTGTCCTGTAAATTTTCATCTGAATTAATCTTCATCTAGGTTGCGGTACAGCTGTGTGAAGGCTAATGCCAAGAGGAAGGAAGAAGAGGATGAAGGCGGATGGTATGCTTCTGTTTGGAAGCAGGACCAGTTTAAGCTATATTAAACTAATTGCGGAGCAACTTGGTGTTACCTAATCACTAGTAGTGGATCCAGAACTTGCCATTGGTTTGAGTATTTAGTGCATAACTGTAAAAAGCTACTCTGATGCAGGATGAAGCTACTACTGACATTCAGAAACTAGCTAGTCAGACTGCTACTAATTAATGAGCTGCTAGCTTGGCAAGTCAACTACTGTATTAGGTTAGTGATATCATTATTTAAATTATCTACCTGCAGGTTTTCAGCATCAGGGATTTGCCCAAAATCTCAGTTGTTCCTAGAACAAAACACCACCACGAGACCCACACTGGTCAAGAGAAGATATGGATCCTGTGCATGCTCATGTTCATGACTCAGAGGTGACCCCATGAGACTACTGCCTCCTAAGCTATATTATGTTCCATGTTTTGAGGAGATCTGAGCTTTTACATCAAAACTTGTCCAATGAAAGAGCTAGGAGTTGTCCGATAGATTTTTCTTCTTCACCTTAAAGGTTTAAGGGGCTCTTAAAGTGCATGGACTATTTTGTCCCCAATGAATTTTATGTATTGGGGTAATCAGAGTCTTAAGTTAATACATAATCTGGCACACAATTCATGAGCTACTTCCTGTAGTAGCTACTTTGTGGTAATGACATGTCATTTCTGTAGATTGTGTAAATTGCTGGCTCTGTTTTTATACTTCAATAAAATCTGTTTGCATAGCTCATACTTCTCCTTTCATTACAATTAGGCAGGCAGAAGTTCAAACAACAAAACTTTACTGTTCATGTCTGCACGTTAAATAACCACTGAAAAGTATAGTGTTTTTAAAACAATATAACAACGTGCAAACTGCCGCAAAGTTGTACTGAAATTGCAGTGTACTTGGAGAAGTGAGTGATGTGCAAACGAAGACCACACAGATCAGCTGCTTGCAATGCTCCCATCTCCTCTCCACATACCCTTATTTCTTGTGTAAGTGGTGCATCACACAATACGAGGGAGAGCACTTAGGACAGCTAAATTCTGGGACCAAACAGTATAAATGTGTATATATCCAAACCGTAATTTGTATGTTATATTCAGACAGAGGACTGTATTTTCATACGAACCATCTACTTTCTCTTACCTCCACAAAAACACTGCAACGTCATTGTTTAGAGATCAAGACACATACGAAGTATTTTAAAAGACCAAACCCCCACTAAAAATTAATTGGCAACACTGCTGCAGAATATTTCTTTGCAAGTATCTTTACTTACTGTCTTTGAGTAGTGAATTGGCAGCAGCTTTGTCCGCTTGATTTTGACATAAATGAAGCATGATAAAGTGAACTATTTATCAGTACTTAAGTCCTGCTACTTTTATCATCCATAAGACATTTCACAGAGTACCAGGACTCTGGTTTTGAGAGATGATCCAACATTTTCTGGGGACCACCGCTCAACTGCTGGGCCCCAGTTCCAACAGACTTACATGGCAACGCAAACCCTTTTTAGGTATTTGAGTTTGGGTCCTGGAAGAAGCTACGGGAGCTGTGACTTGAAGAGCTCCTGTTCTCTTACTGATAGGTGGAGGGCACCAGCAGAAAGAACGCTGCATTCAGCCAGGCTGGTACCATGCTGCATTTGATAGTTTACGCTCAAAATGTGCCACCCTAGATAGCTGGCCTGCAGTGCTCTCTCCTCCCGCCACACCCAGGCACGTGCCCATTTACTAATTCCTTTCCAAATGTTACATTTCCCATAACTTCATTTGCATTTACAAAGCTGTGCATTTTAATGTTTCCTGCTGCCTCCTATTTGAGATCAGCAAGTTTACTAAAGCCATAACAAATTAACCCACAATATGTTTGGTGATGGGTGGCTTTGCTTTTGCCAATTTTTAAATTTGTTGTTAAGCTCCAGTGAGCAGTACTCTGCTGTAGCACTGGACAAAGGGGAAACTTAAGGGAAACTCCTTCATCAGGCAGGACAACTCCAGCATTGGAACAGGCTGCCCTGGGAAGCAGTTGAGGCACCATTCCTGGAGGTATTTAGAAGGCAGGTTGACATAGTGCTTAGAGATACAGTTTAGTGATGGCTTTTGTCAGAGTTAGGTTGATGGTTGGACTAGATGATCTGAAAGGTCCCTTCCAACCTAGACAACTCTATGATTCTAATTCTGTAACTCATTTTCGAGACACCTGGAGAGCTGTGGTCTTGATGTGTGCACGGCAGCTTTTTAGAAGGCCAGTGACTGCACAGCATATCATTTGTGGTGGAGTTTTGTCACCTACCAAGGTAGGGGAAGATCTGCCGGACTACCTAAAAGGCCATCTAAAATCCTGCCAATTTTTCCTTCAAAAATTTGCAAACATCATATCCCCTCACTTTCCATGAAAAGACGGTGAAGAATCCTGAAGCTGCTTCGACGATTTGTTTGAAAACTGCCTGCTTCTCTCCAGCTGGCACTGAACCACTTGCAGGCACACAGAAGAATTCAGCTTCCCTGACTTCTATGCCCAGGAACTGCAACTTGCCACTGAAACCAGAAAGAACAAACAAAAACCAAGTTTTCCTTTCTGCATCTTCTCTGGGACCAGAAGAGCACCAAAAAGCAGACTTTTTGTGACTCTATAACAAATGTTCAGTATAATATCCAAATACCTAGTGGAATATTTAATGAAGAATATTTTTTACAGAACAATAATATTAATTTTAAGCCATCAAACTCTCAATTTACATTAACTGTGCTTAGGAAAATCATCTAAAAGGAACTGCAAAGCCTTTCCTCTCCCTCAACCATAGGGGTTTTTTTTGTTTTGTTTTGTTTTGTTTTGTTTTGTTTTGGAGTTTTTTTGTGGTTTCCCTGCCCCCCTCAAACAAGAGGCATGTGACCACAGAGTAGCCCTCTGTGTTCTGATTACATTGCTCGAAGACGTGTCCCAAACGTTTTGTGAGGATGGGATGGGGACAGGATAAGGACAAATAAAGCAAACAGCTGTGTAAAGCTCTTCTATCATTCTCACACCTAACTGAAGCCAGTAGTACCATAGTGAGGACAAAAAAGCTCTTTGCATTATGCTCACGAGCCATTCATCAGGCAGTCCTTTCCTAAAAATAAAACAAATAAACAACAACAACAAAAAAGAAATAGCAGGCAGTACTTACTAGGCTAAGCCTTTGTTAGCAATGAAGCCACCAGAAGCCCTTGAGCAGAGATTAGCAAACTAAGTAATCCTTTGGGAATTCTCCCAGGACATCCAGTCAGTTGATGAAGCTGTTCCGATCTTGGACTGAGATGCTGTGACAAGAGTTAGGGCTGAATGCGGTGACCCCAGCTCTGCCTGGCAAAGGGATACAGTTCAGATGCCACCGACGGCTCAGTTAATGTGCCTAACACCGCAATTGCTTCAGCTACTCAGAGCCATAAGCCCATTTGAGGAGGCCAGCACCAAAATCACCACTTTAAGGAATATTGTCACTACTTAGAGTGTAACTACAGGACTTGCTACCCTCCTTTCATACACTGTATCAGGCGGTGTTATTCTGAGTAATTAGCATTATGTTGGAATGAGCTGAGCGCAGCACCCGATAGCCGACTTCCTGTATTTGAGCCCCGTGTACAGGTATTTTGTAATCACATTGTATATAGTGACTATAAATGCAAACAGAGCCAAATAGCTACTAGGATATGTTTTCAGGATTGAATTTCGATAGGACTTCAGGTTCCAAAACAACTTGTGAGAAGAAACACCTGAAGATACACTGTTTTTTTCGGAACTTAAAACTACTTGGGACGAAGTTTTCCAGGCCAGGTGTCTGCCTCAAGCTGACATTTTCGAAAGAATTTTTCAACGAGAATCTAAGTATGAAACTAGGGGAGAAAAAAAACCTCCCATTTTCACTCCAATACAGAAAAAGCCCTCTTAATGTACTTGAAAAGGCCTTTACTTTGAAGAGAGAATTTGAAACTTAGTGGGCGAGTAAACTTTGAATCAGGGATATGCCTCTTGGGCAGTTTTCCTATTGAACATCACGATAAAGCAATAAGCTTTTGAATCTCAAGCTGTGCAGGCACAGCAATAACTAACTAATTAAATAAATAAACATTTAGAGCTAGAAGCTGGGTTTTCTGAAAATTCTGTGGCATCAGCAATGCTGCAGATGGGTCTTAGCAGTGTTACTCCCACCTGAGGCAGCAGTGGGGACTGCAGCTGATGCTGGGGCTCCACCGTGCTCCGTGCTCCCTCTTCTGGCACCCAAACCAGTGCCAAGGATGGGAGGGGAGGGATGGGTGATGCTGGGGGGCTACAGCAAATGCATCCTCTTGGGTATACCCCATTTCTATTTCTGTCTTTATCGTGGATTTACGCAGAGCAGCGAGTTTCTTGCATGACATCAGTGGCCCCTAACGAAGTGTTTCTCATTTTCTGACTTCCAAATCCGAGCCTCTGGAAACTACATGCAGAAATACCAAGCAGTATCTACCCTATGCATACAGCCTTCTCGACTGCAGCTTCTGGGCGCTGAAAATATTTCGAAGAACAGAGCATCACCACAGTCTTGCACTAGGAAAGCCCTAATAATGCAGACAGGGCCATAGCGTGTATGCACCGGTTCACGAAAAAGCCAATGGCTGAATTCAACGCGGCTCTAAAGTTATGGCTAGCACTCCTATTGCTGAACTACCTCTACTCTCAAATAACCTGTACATTATATCCATTGAAACGGTGCTTTGATTAAATGAAAATCACCTCATATTAGCAGTCGTTCTTGTATTGAATTCCTCTGTGCCTTAGCTTTCTCAGCGTTATAGTGATGATAATGCTACTAGCTCAGAATTTTGGTAACGGGTTAGTATGAGCATTCAGATACTCTCCTAACAATTGCTCCAGAAAAGCCTGTAAGAAAATGCAAAAAAAAATCTGTATTCAGATAAACATGTAAACAACATGCAAATAAAGAAGCATAACCTCTTTTTTTTTTTTTTTGAAATCAGTGAGCAGGATCCATCTCAAACTGAAGGATCATGCATTAAAAAAAGTGATCACGTAATTAAGGATTATCATAATACACACGCATGATGTCACACAGATGGAAAACAAAAAACTATTAGACTTTTATTTCAAGTCAAGAACTCTTTGGCAGCTGAAAAAGAAAATAATCCGAATGTCTATATATTTTCTTCTATAAATAAGTAAATTGATCCTGACATGAACTTGGCTGCAACTAGTTACCCAAACTTTAAAAAAAAGATCATTAAAAAACATCTTTGAAAGCTTAATTAGCATATTTTGGCACAAGGAGAGGATTCCTTAGCACAATACTTAAAACAACATGGGGAAACTTGCACTATCAAATATGTACTATAATTTCTGTATAGTACTGCAAACATGACACAAACACCTGGATTAAGGACACACAACTCCATTTTCATAAGTGCTAAGCACAACAAATTCCAAAGGAACGCCATGGGGGCTCTGTAATAGCTTGGCAGCCTCTCCAAGGAAAAAACTATGACATTATTTCATTTTCCTGAAGCAAAGTGAAGAATGAGACCAGGCTTATTAAAATAGAGGTAACAGATCAAACACAATATTCTAAGGTTTTCATTCACAGACAGGCTTGCTTTACTTTTATTGTCTTTTAAATCTAGCTAAACTTGCAGCATTAAAAAAAAAAAAAAATCTATTTTGACTTTGTAAACTAACGCTGGAGTAACTTGATGAAGGATGAAATGGCACAGGAAGAAGTTTCATTCTGCAAGACAGTACTGTAAACTAAGGGGAACTCACTACAAGCCATCCCCGGCGCAGCACGTGACTTAAGGCACTGAAAGTTTGTGTTCAAGACACTGAAATACAATGCTTAGAACGATAAAGAGAGCCTGAAGATTACAAATCAAGTGTGAATAGCTGCAGTACTGAATATTCCTGAATCAGCAAAAGATGGAAACAGACTGTACAGTAACTGCACCTAAGGAGATTTATCTCTGAAGTAGAAGTCGCCTGTGACGCTGCTGAAAGCCCCTTAGAGAGCGGGTTGCCCCACCCCAAATTATCAGTTTTTCCCCTCACTTCCTTGCTTGGGCCCACATTTCCTTTCATCTCCCTTTTTCCTTCTTTGGCAGGACTGCAAGAATTCTTCCAGCTTCTCCATGGTTTTCCAACACACGCAAGGGAGTCTCACAGAGGGAAGAGACCTTTCCCCAGCCTGCATTTTCCCCACCAAGCTCGATAAGGACAAGGCTAAGCAGACGAGTTTGCATAATGCCTTTTTAAGAGTGCTACCCCAAACATCCACAGACTCTACTTTTGCCTCTTTGGGAAGGGGTTAGGGGACTATGCCCACTATTCTCTAAACAGCATTAAGGACATCCCAGCTCAGAACCAGACACTGCCCCAGCTCTGTGCGTCAGTCGCTTTTCAACACAGGGATCCTGGCAGACCTGGAAGCCCCGAGATCAACAGTTGATGGAAGACATAGGAGCACATACACACTCTATTGCTTCTACTTTTTCCTCAGCAACTTCGGTTATCCCATTTGCAACACGACTCTGTGTGAGGCAGATCTTACGTTAAGGTTCAAAATTCGGAAATAGCCAGCTCAGCCTAATAAACATTTTTATAGTGTCTGGAGATGAACAGATTCCTCCAAGAGCTTCAAATGCTGTCATGTTACTGCAAGCAACAGGAACTGATACTTGACTACATTTCATAGCCCTTTATACGTAAACAACCTTAAAAACTGTTTCTCACTGGATTTTTCAGTTATGTAAGATGCTACTGTAGTTAAACAGTTGAAGTCCGATGTTTTAAGTGCAATTTTCAAGTTAGGTGTCCCATCAGCACTTGACCAATGCAGTAAATTTGAGATTTATTTTTTTTCCTTTCAGTTAGTCCGAAAATAGAGATACTTCCTTTTATCTGGGCAACACAACAGCATTCAACGCAATGCTGCTCATCTATCAGCAGTCTATAAGACCAAATCCGTATTAAGTAGATCACCAGCAGATAGACCGAGAATCGTAATTAAACAACCAAAAAGTCTTCTCCTTCAAAAGTGCATCTGCGGTTATTCATGCATTCTCACTGCTTTTAAGTATTTGATTTGCTTGGGCAATTTCAATAGATTAATTAGCTTAAATGTTATTTAATCAGTATTTCTTTCATTTGCTACTTAAGTTTTCAGAAAAGTTTTTGTAGTGTGTATTGTATTGAAATGCATAAATTGTCACATGTATTGTCTGTCCACACATTCACAGTTGCACAAACTACTTCCCTTTTCATTTATGCCTATATAAAAGTTAACTAAGGCAACCGCTTACTCAGAGAAATTTCTACATATTTTTAGCTACCGTTGACTGCCATTTGAACTGGTAAAAATATAAAGATGAGACACTGCTACGTGACGAGCAAATATTGCCAGCAGATCTGCAATCCTGAGAACTCTACTAGTAGCATTCTGCCACTTAAGACTTCTAACAAACGTTATGAAGTTGGTAGGTTTAGTTTTGCTTTAAGTTAACTCGAGCTTCCCCACTCGTGTGTGATACCATCATTCTTATACTCTACAAAAACCCTTAAAGTTTGAGCCAAATTTAACCTGATCGTTTCCGTATTTCTGAGCACGGTTCCTTTTTAACATTCAGAAGAACTCTCTCAGTTTTGCATCTCAATCAAACTTTCACACATCCACCCAGAAACATGAATCACACTCGTGCTATTTCAGGGAACACGTACAGCTAGAGTGGCAGGCGAAGTGTGCCATCCACCAGATCACACAAAACACAGAAGCAATCTCAAAGTAACGCTTGAAACAGGTAATTTACTAAGTGCAAATATGTTTTCTTCTTTTCTAAAAAACTTGCACTGGTTTGCTGTCAGGACACTCCTGACTTCAGTGCTGCAGACCAATGCTTGCTAGAACCTCAGAACATTTTCTGCCATTAAGGCCCTCATCTGCATTACAGGTATGGTAACTTGAGAAATGCAGCAAATATTTTTTGCCTGCAAGAAAAGGATATGAATTTGATAATCTTTCTAAATTTACCGCTGAAGTACTGCCAACCCCAAGTGTTCAGAACACGTAAGTCAGAACCTACAAAGGACTTGGGATTTCAAAAGCACTGCAGTTTTGAAATCAAGTGGGAGTGCACTTAGGTATTTATTTTTACTTCTCCTTCAGTTGCATTTAGGGTTTTCCTGCTTCATGTTTCATACTTCATTGCACAACTGAAAAACCCTCAACTTTGAAGTGTTTTGAATTTGGACGATCATAAAATTCATTGATTCCAAGAGGTGGACCTCTCTGAAGAACAGCAAGTATCTGAAAATTACAGTAATTAGAGATATCATTTTACAAGGTGTTTAATCAATTTGCTTGAGTATTTACAACAGTGTTTATGTAGCCCATTTTTCCTTCTATTTCCTGAGTAGTAATACCATAAAAATAAGTTGAAATGAGGAAGGTGCACAACACATTAGGAGACTTAGGAGGGAAGTGTCATAAGTCATTTAAATAAACAACTTAAGAAGTTGGTTCTTTTCAGTGTAAAAGTATTACTTAAAAATTGTTTTTTTAGAGACTATCTAAACCAAGCCTGACGGGGTAGTTCAGTTCCACCAACTGTAGTGGAAATTCTGTACAAGTATGCAGAAGTAGCCTGTAATATTGTACATCTGCTTTTCCACCTTTGCTGTACCATTTAGCATTTAATTTCATGCATAAGACCTTTAATTTATGACTTAATACTGTACCATTGAAGACTAGCCACTTACGGTCTATACGAAGTAGCAGCATCTTTAAAAACCGTTAGCACACTAAAACGCAATAAAGAATTTTAAAATATTATTCAGTAAGAAGGGGTAGGACTAATACCTTGCTGAGTAAATGCCCCTTGTTGAAATGTACATTTGTCACAGCAAGCTGTGCAGAGAAGTCTTTAGCCTAACATATGCAGTTAACTCCAACGCTTTAAAATTTTTTTATTAAAAATGGTTGAGATGTCAGTCACTAAAATTTACCACTGGCTTTCTGACCCTTTCTCCTCTACCAGATGCTCATCCTGTAATTCCTGGGTTTATTTTCAGATTGCACCTAGATTATACGCTAGTCTGCAGTCTTAAAAGAGTGAATTTACTCTCTTCTCTAGCCCTTCTAATAGGCTGCATTTTCTAAAAACACACATATATACACACACGCACATACACACAAACAAATAAGAGACACTAACTTCAGTTTCTAAGGATTTACAGTCTACTGTTTAATGTAAGTAGCATTCAGCTAGTGATACTAGTTACTCTAATCAAAACGTAATGCTGCCACAATTCAAGAGCAGCACAAGCAGAAATGAAAATGGAAATGAGCAAGAATATTTCACCCACCAGAAAGCAAATGCACAGTTAGTGGCACACTGACAAGAGCAACTGTGGCCTGCTCTCTGAATAGCAGCAGTTCGGCAGACAGGTAATAAGCACGAGATTTAGTATTAAAGATTCAAGAATAAAAAAGTTGTGAAACTGCACCACAGGATGCAGCTATTAGAACAGAAGATTCACTTAGCACAGTTATACTTTAAAAAAAATGCAATCAATACAAGCAATCAAAAACAAAAAAAAAAGCACCCAACCACTACTGAATAGTGACAATTCAGTTAGTGGATCTGCACTGTCTGTCTGCAAGAAGGCTCATTCCATACATAACATTTACACACCAAAATTCATTGTATAGGATGACTTCTGTAAGCGGTTTATAGTAGTACAGGTTTTATTTCACAATTTAAAGAAATTCAAATTGCATTGACAGGTACTGTACAGAGATCAATAAAAGGATTATTTTTTCCTAAATAGATTTTTTCCCTACATTTAATCTTTGACTCTTTAATATGGAACAAGACATATTTCATAATTCTTAAACATCAACGTTATTTTGGTACAATTAAAAATTATCACTTCCACCAGAAAAAGGTCAAGCACCTTTATTTAATCCCATTAAAAAGCATGCATATTAAGGCAGATATATCAGAGAAAAAAGCCTTCACTCACAAGCTCTTCCTCTACCTCAGAAAAAGAGGGGAGCCCCCGTCAATATAAAAACAACAAAATCGGTGGTGTAATATTAATATCAGCTTCACAACCTCATCAGAGGGGATCTCCAACGATTTCACCTATAAGCTGAAGAACCAAGCTATGAGAACCAAGACATCGTTAATGTAAAACGGTAATTATTACCAAGCTGGCATCACAAGATCAGAGTCCAATACAGACATTTTGTACCTTGGTGCTGGATAGTGTACTTGAAGCCTCAGCCTAATAGCCGGTTTATTCATAAGGCACGCACTAAAATGAAACAAACAGTAATTAAGTGCTGACAGCGACCTAGTTAGCTACATAAGGAGCTAGATCGTCCTGTCATTCATTACAGGTTCTCCGGAATCCCTCAGGAACGGCCCCGTCCGCCCGGGCTGCGCGGGAGGGCGGGAGCGGGCAGCAGCTCCCTTCGCCCGGGCAGCCCCGGCCTCCGGCGCCCGCCGCGGCCCGCCCCAGCGCCGCCGCCCGCTCCCCCGGCGCCCTCGGATCTCAGCGAGCCGGGCCCCGGTGAGCGGGGGCCGGGGCGGGCAGCGCCAAGGCCGCCCGCCTTCGCCTCTGCCTTCCCCTCCCCCGCGCCGCAGCTCCGGCAGCTCCGCGCTGGGATAAGGCAGCTTCTGACTCGCTCGCTGCTCGCGTCCCCCTTCACCTCCCTCCTCTCCCTCCCCCAACGCGCACACTTGATAGAAAGTCTCCTCTCGGCGGCGGGAGGGCGGTGAAATCCTTTCGCTCTCCTCCCTCTCCGCAACGCGAACGAAGCCGCCGCCTTCTGTTCCTCAGCCTTGGCCAAGTCGGCGTTTTGTTGACAAGGCTCTGCCGGGCACAAAATGGGGCTGCCGTTTTCCATGGGCGCCGCCATTTTGTGAGGAGCCGCTGCGCTAAAGCTGCCGAGCCGCAGCCCTCGAGTCGAGTCGGCGGCGGCCCCGGCGCGGCGGAGCGGCGGCCGGGGTCTGTGTAATGGTTGAATAAAGTGACCCCCCTCTAGGGAATCCCCAGCTGACAGTTACGTAAGGGACCGTGCGCAATTGCTGTGCCGGAGCATGGAAGCCCACCGAAGCCCCGCTACGCAATTTGCTTAGCTGCCCGCCCGCCCGCGCCCCTTCCGCGCACTCACCTCTGCCGACCGCCCCTCGCCGAGGGGAGACCCCCCCCCTCTATCCCCCCCTCCCCCGCTTTTAAGGAATTTTAAGGCACGATTCAAAAACCCCCGCCCTCTCGGGAAGGAAGGTTGAGCTGCCTATGTCTGAAGGAGCAGTGTAGCCCCTCAGTCGCTTGTTTTAAACCTCTCTCGTTCACATTATGCTGGCTGTGAGGAGCCTTACGCGTACTGTCGCTGAACTAGCGGGGACTCGGAGTGTCACAGGCAGGATCTGCAGACCAGGATCTGCTGCAGGTCTAATTTTAGGAAGTGGGGTGGCGGGGTGCCTTAATGCTACGGTGAACAGGCACTATGCGTTTCTTACACTGAAATACACGCACCACGACTCCATCCACACAGACTTCCAATAGGGAGTATTAATTTTAAACTGAAGGATTTCTACGCCCCCCCCCCCCCCCCCAGCTCCCCCCAAAGTGTCAACCCAGGGCAAATCTTCCCAAGCATCTTACTTTATCTCCAACCCTATGGCTATATTCAAGCTGAAACAGCACTCAAGTCAAAAGGAAAAAAAAAAATTAGTTAAAAAAAAAAATGTTTTATTTCCTGAAGTAAGTTAGTACATAGAGTAGAAAGGAATTATAGTTTTCCTTCTTTAAGTGCTCACTGGGGGCCATACTGTGCCATTGATTTTAAAACACAGCTCCTTACTGACTTTAATGAGGAGTTCTGCTTAAAAAAAAAAAAAAAAAAAGAAGGCCTGATTTGGCCTTGGATTTCAATGTATTGGTTTGCAAGGGACAAATGTTCCTCCGGAGTCCCTTAAACCGGAGCCAGCGCTCACCTGCGGCTCCGTCTGCTCACCAGGCCCTACCTGGGCTGCCGCTCGCTTCACCTGAGGAGCAAAGGCCCGACGGAAGGCCCCATTCGCCACACGGGCCCCTTCTTCGCTACCATTTACCCCAAGTGGTGCCAGGCTCCATTGTGGTTTTTCTCCTGGGGTCCCCTGTGTGGAAAACATGTCAGGAGAGAAGTGTTTACAAACAGGGTACACACTGCGGGCCGAGGGGAAAGCGGCCTGCGGGGCTACTGCTGGCTACTGCCCACCCAGGGCGAGGGCCAAGTCCTTCCTCCTTCATTAATTTTATGGCGTGTGTTCCATTCACCAAGGTACAGAAATGTATAGGTGGCTCTGAGTACAGCCTGAAAGCACTTAGGTTACAAGCCATTGTATAATCCAAGAAGGAAAAAAAAAAAAAAAAATATATATATATATACTTATGGAGTGAGCCAGAGCTCAGGCCCCTGCTGGGAAACCTCTCCTGGGCAGCCTCTGCCTGGGACGGGGCTCGGCGTTCTTCCTTGGGGAATTTTAAACACCCCACGCCTGGAAATGAGGGGTTCCTGATGCCGGCCCCCTCCCCCGCCCGCCCCCGCCGTGCCATCCGGGGCGACTTCCTGCCCTCGGGAACACCTCGGGCCGGGGGAGGCGGAAAGTTTTTCGAAAAGTCCTAATATCCAGCAGTGCCCCCTTCAGTTGTTTTTTTCTCTCCCCTTGAACTCGGGGCGTTGGGTTCAGTCCAATTAAAAAAATTCGGCCCCGCTTCTTTCCAAATCCACCTTTCCTGCCCTCCCCCCCCCCCCCCCCCCCGCCCCCCCCCCCTCCGCCGTCAGCCAGCGGAGAGAGGCCGATCGGTGCCGAGCCTGGCGAGGGAGGGCCCTTTGCCGGGCCCCGAGCCCCGGAACAACCGGTAGTAGCCGTTTTTTTTCCTCCCCTCTTCTCCTTCTCCCTCGCCTCCTTTCCGCCCGGCTTTGTGTGAAGTTTGCGGCACATTGCAGATGAGCCCTTAGCGGCGAGAGGAGCCTATTGTTCCCCGCCAGGAACTGCTTTGCTGGGGCTGCGCTGGCTTTTGCCTTGAGAGCTGCCTCCTGCAGTACCGGCACCGGCCTGCGGGGCCCGCTGTGTTGCGCTCTCCTCCAGGCAGGAGCACGGCGGCCTCAGATCTTTTTGTCTGAGAGAGAAGAGAAGTGAATCCCGCTGCCGCCGCCACCGCCGCCGCCGCCGCCGCCGCCGCCGCCGTAGCCCTGTACAGTGTGTGTGTGTGTGTGAGAGAGAGAGGGAGCGGGCGAGAGGGAGCGGGGGGGGGGCGATCGCATGGAGCCGCGGCCGTAAGACACACACACACACACACACTGTCAATACCTCACTCCGGCTCCCCCCACCTCCCCCCCCCACCCCCCCCCCACCCCACCACAACAGTAACCCAATTCATTGTGTGATCCAGCAGCACCATGTTGAGTCTCATGTGCAGGCTGGATCGGTTGGGTTTGTGGTGCTGAGAAGAGGCAGCGGCGGCGGGAGGAGGAATTACTGAGAGGTGCCCCTCTCCCTCCCCGTCTCTTTGCCTGTGTGTTGTGTGGAGACAGGACTCGCAATTACCACACTCTCGGGGCTCCCTTATTCCTTTTAAACTTTTTTTTAAGCAAGCCCCTCTCCATGGCTGATCCCCGGCCGAGCACGGGCACCTGGGTCTCTTAAAGACAAGGAGGAGCCGGGGATTGTTGTTGTTGTTGTCGGCCGTTTTTTTTTTTTTTAAATTGGATTTTTTTTTTTTTTTACGAGAACCTTTTTTTTTTTAAAATACAAAAATGGCAAATTCGACGGGTAAAAACCACGCAGACCAGCGGAGAAAGGGACTCGCTTTCCTGGACGAGCTGCGGCAGTTTCACCACAGCAGAGGGTGAGGAAAATGGGGAGATGGAACGGGAGGGGGGGAGGCTTTTAAACCGACCAGATCCAACTTCCAGCCCCTTCCCTGAAGGACACGGCAGCCCCAGCGAGGGGAGAAAAGGGGGCAGAGCTGACAAGTTGTGGTGTTTTGTGTGTATCTCCTTTGGCAGGTCTCCTTTTAAGAAGATCCCCGTGGTGGGTGGGAAGGAGCTGGATCTTCACGCTCTCTACACCAGAGTCACCACTTTAGGCGGATTTGGGAAGGTGAGTGGAAGTTTTAATTTGGGTTTCCCTCCCACTAACCTCTTCCCAAAAGTCTCCTCTGACCCCTGGGGGCGGCGGGGGGAGCCGGGGTGGCCGGGAACCGTCCTATTTAAAGCCGGTTAGAGAAGGTGGGGGGTGGAAGGAGGAAGCGAGCAGACAGGCAGGTTGGTGGCTCGGCCTTGTCGGCGGAGCGATGAAGGGGGATCCGGGGGTACGGCGCACACCCCGCCCGTGCCTCCCCCGGAGCCCCCGGCCCCTTCCCCCCCCCCTGCCCCGGGAGAAGGCGAGGGGGGGAGCGGAGCTCTCCGGTGGGCGAGAGGCAGTTTCTTTCGCTTGTGGTGGCAGCCCTGTGTGTGTGTGTGTCTCCCTCACACAGAGGGAGAGAGAGAGAGACAGAGAGGAAAGAGTCTGAGCGCAGTTTTAGTGCAACTCAAAATTAGCGGGCATGTTTAACATCGATAATCGGCACGGAGCATGGGCTAGGAAACGATCCTCGCAGCCGGGGGGGGCCGGGCGCTGCCCTCCGAGCCCTTCCCGGGGAAAAATAACAAAAGGGGCACCCAAGACGGTGTGTAATCAAATAGCCATCTTTAGGCTTCAAGGCTGGGGACAGAAATGTAGGCCTCAAAAGAAAGGCCTCTCCGTGTCTGTGGATCCCTCTCGGGGGGACCCCCCGGGCGGGCTCCCCCCGCGCCCCGCAGGCCGGGGGCCGCCCCCGCCCCTGCCGCCCGGCCCGATTTTAAACTTCTTTGGGTTTTTAACGGACCGCGGTAGGATTTAAAAGGGGGCGACAGAGGGACTCCCGATTGGTTATTGTCCAGGCAGTAAAAACAAAAACAAACAAACCCCCCCAAAACAACACCAACCCTCTCGGCCGCCCCCGGAAAAAAAATAATAATGCGTGTATTAAAAAACAAATAAAGTAAAATACCAGTGAGAAGGGGGAATATTCCCGAAAATACCACCGACTGTCAGTAAAATATATAGTCCTAAATCCCATATACATTCTTGTTTATTTCTTTTTATATATTTACCGATTTCCTTCATGGCAGCTTGTGGGGGTTTTTTTTTGTGATGTTCGCTGTCAACGACATGTTTATGTGTACGTTGTGTATCTCGGCCTGTGTGTTGTTTTTGACAGGTATCAGAGAAGAATCAGTGGGGAGAAATTGTAGAGGAGTTTAACTTTCCCAGAAGTTGTTCTAACGCTGCCTTCGCTTTAAAACAGTATTACTTGCGGTGAGTGCTATCAAGCTGTTGCAGTAGTATTTTTTGTGTGGCATTACATTTGGGTTTCAGTGTGTGCAATAATAAAAATACCCTTACTCTTTTAAAATTCTATAAAATAAACCAAGAAGAACTTGTAATTCCTTACTGGTGTGGTACAGTGATAAGTTAAAGGCAATTCTGCTTTGTATTTATTTTATTTGTATTTTTACATCTCTAAGCCTTAAACTTTGAAGGGATCCCAAGCATATAAACAGTGTATGTCAGAGCCATTTTTAGTGATTGTTTTAGAATTACGGTACTGAAGGACTGTTACTAAGAGATCATGTTATTGCAGTTAGAGAAACTTAGCTTAATTTTTGGAGCACTGAAATGTGTTGATACATGTAAACTTGTTTACTGCTCAGTGGGGTCAGGCATTGAATGAAAATGCTTCTGCAGGAAGGTTGACTGCTTTGGATAAATGATATTGTTATCAATTACTAGCTGCATACATTATTTTTTGTTTTAGAGTAAAAAGAGCTAAATAATTTTTGCTGTTACTTGAAAAATAGTAGATTTCTGCAGTTTTTAAAAATAAGATTACATTCCTTGAAATGATACGGGTTGTTTTTTGTGATGCAGATTATTTTTTTTAATGTAGCATGGAGTTCATATTGAATATTTTAAATTACTATGTGTGTTCAGTTACTAGATGACTTTTTTAAAAAATTATTTTTTAATAACTTTTGGTGATTATTCTTTGTGTGAAAGAATTTGAAATTATTGCGTATATAGTGTTTTTAGGTGCTATATATAGACAGTTATTCAATTTAGAATAAAGTTTTATGTACACTGGTTAAGGAATGTAATTTTCTGTTTCTGAATCGTATAAATTATATTTTTCATTGCAATTAATGATAATATAGGTGTGCAATATGTACAAAAGATGTATGGGCTTTGGGGCTTCTGTGTTGGTGATCTGAGTACACACAAGCTTTATCTGTCTCTAGTTTGGCCTTCTGAATTAGGAAATGCAGTAATTGTACAGGTGCACTTTCTATTGGTTGTCCTAGATTGACTTCCAGCTTGAAGCTGTAGAGTTCGTAGCACAGTGGAGCAGTTATTGAGTTACAATGATGTCTGCAAAACCTTAGTCAGTTATCTGTAGTTACTGAATTCTTCTTTTTTTTGGTGGTGAAATATGATTGCTTTAAGATCCAGACTAAGAAAAGAAATTACCATTGTTAATAGCTTTAGCAAAGTTTATGATTGCTAGCAGGCCTAGGAAAGAAGTGGGAAGCTCACTTTAGGATGCCCTTCTCTGGTTTGGTTTGGTTTTTTTTTTTCTCAGTCTGCTAGATAGTATTGAGGTAGTGTTGCTGAAGATTTATTGAATCATAGAAAGTAGGTTTTTTTCTTTTTGTGTTTTTCTGTTGGGCCATGTAGTCTATTACTTGACTAGATTTTTACATATAATTTGCAAAATGATAGGTTTTTTGGTTTTTACCCTTTCCTTTTTATTTCCATATTTTGTAAGTGTTTGCATGGTCTAACTTTTTGCAGTAGAAGGTTGTATGTCATTTGTGTTTACATCTGTATTTTGAAAGCATTTATATGCTGTGACAGTTAACACAATGTTAATTTGGCCTTCTAATGACTATTAATTTTTAATAAGATAATACTTTTTAATTTAGACTCAGACATACAAAAATGTTACTTTTGTTATTAGCATGTTGGTATTGACATTTAAAATACAGTTGCTGAAAATATACATATAAATGATTACATACAAATAAGCGAAAGGTTTTTTATTTCTTTGTAATTTAGAAAAAAATATTTGATGAACAGTTAAGATGAAGAATCTCTAAAAATGTTGGTTTTATCATAGCCTCTGTGATTCACTTAGGCTATTCTGAAATAAATTGTCAAGGTTGTTGGTTTTGGGGTGGATTGGGTTTTAGTGGTTGATTTGTTTTTATTTTTTCTAAATTACTACTTCACTCACTGTTGCTTCTTGTATAATCCAAGTTTGATGTGAATAGTTTCCCAGCTGTGTTCACCTCCTTACACGTATGGTAATAAGACTGTGTATGCACATGTATCTCTGCTAGGTTAACATTTGTTTAGCTTTAACCTAGTAGGTTTTTTTTTGGGGGGGTGGGGGATTTTGTTATAGGAAAAGAAAAAAATGCTCTAATGATAAATTCATATAAAGGCTCTTGTTTATCTGTGTTAAAGAACATAACCTGAGGTTTCTTATAGGGCTAGATTTTCATGAACTGCTGAGCAATTACCCTTGGAAAAAATGTTCCTCTTGAGTCCCAAGTATGACTATAATCTTGGCCTCACTATTGTAATGACTTTGCAAACAAAGCCAAACAAATTGAGGCCTATCAACTTTTATATACATTTTTATCCAATCGTATGTTGTGTGTCCTGTAAAGCGAGGGATCTGCATGGCAGATGGGACCCTGTTGAATTCAGAGGGATTCGGTGGTATGCACCTACATACATACATTTGCAGATTTGGATTCGTTTGTGATGAAAGTTGCCTCTTTCTATGAAACATCTGGCATAGCATGTTCACTGAGATAAGACCTCAAGCTACATGGACCACTTGCTCATTTTGCTGTGTTATCTCTAATAATGCTGTCATTTGGACTTAAAATTGCTATGTAAATAATTTAGAAAGTTGAATTATTTGTGTGACGGGAGTAGTCCTGTTGGCTTGATCAAACCAAATGTTTTGCCAAACAATCATCGGGTTATGGTTTTTCTAGGCAGTTGTGAGGTGTACCTTTTCTGTTTAAATAACTTTTTCATTTTGGCTGTTGTGGAATTTTGCCGGATGTCTTTGGGAATGTATGTTAGGGTTCATTAAAGACGTGAATTGTTTGAACTTTGATATGATTATCATAGGCTTTATGATAGGTGATACTTGAATATGTGATAGACAATCCTATCTACCCCTTCTCCCTTCTTTTCTCTCACTGGAAAAAGTTATTTATAATAGGGAAGGCCTGAACCATTCAAACTTTTTGCCTGTGTTGCTTTGAGCTGTCTGACAGGTGAAGTAATTTATGCACTGTGGTTCTTAGTGAGCAGTCAAAAGCCACAGTGCCGATAACCATTGATAGACTGTACTTGTTAATGTAGTTCTGTGAGTCTCTGTAGCATCAGAGAGTGTAATTCCCTTGGATGTAGTACAAATTAGACGTTTCATCTCAATTGAGGTGAATTAGGAAAGCATTTTCTAAATGCATCTGTAAAGATTATTTTATAATGTTAATGAAAATATTTTAATATGGGGTAATAAATGTAAACATCAGTAATGTGGGCATGCTTTTACGTTTTTGTTAGTTGGTAAACATATACGGTGGGTGAAAAGAAACTTAACATGAAATATAGCCTGTTTTTTATGTTAATGGTTGATTAGGTTACAGTCCTAGAAAGAATTGGGCTGATGTGACCTCATACGTTCGTATAAGGTTCTGTTCGTTTTCGTGTGAGCGTAAGCGATACATTTATTCTGTTGTGGGCCTTCATCTGTTCTTGGGGAGTGAGAGACCTTGTGAACTACGTGTGCAAATGAAGTATGCCTAACCAAATTAAAAATCAGTTTGCTTTTAAAAGGTATTTATCTGCATTAAGAGAAATTACGTGGAAGGACTCAGTGTCAGGTAAAGTAAGTTTAAGTCTCAGTTCTGCAGAGAATTTCTGAAAGGTGGGAGGCAGGTGTGTATTATAAGCTTTGGTAAAGACAGCAGAAAAGAGTTAATACTAGTTAAAGTTGAATAAGAATTTGCTGTTGTAAATATATCGGGGAGGTAAAGGGAAGTCAAGTAGAGAGGAAGGAGAGCAGTTCATAAATGAGAAGTTGGATAAAGTTATTATAAAGACAAGCCATTATTCTAAATTTCCTGAAATTCCATATATAGTACTATGAAAAAGTGTGAGCAGTTAAAAATCAGGACCATGTGAAATCGTTATTGATAACAAATAGTGGGGGTTCTTGAAAGATCTGAAGATATTTATAAGACATTTGATCTTCAAGTTGCCCTAAGAAATTGAATAATAATACTGGTTTCTTTAATAAAAAAAGAAAAAAAGGGGGGGAGGCAGGGGGAAGAACAAGGAGGGGGGGGAAAAAAAGGTATGAGCTGAAGAACTAGAAAAATTAAAGAGATTCTGTTTCTAGTAAAATAATGGCAGAAATATTAGGGAAACAGTAATAAGCAGCCTGGACTTTTCCAAGCAAAATTACTTTAAAAGAGTTATCTTTGTTATTCTTGCTCAGTGTTTAAAATTAGGATCTGATACTGCAACAGCATCTGCCCATAGATCAGTGAGCATGGAGTAGTACAGGACTGCTTGCTTGCCAGATCTGACTGCAGGTTCAAGGCCCCAGTGGACGAAGAGAAAGTTATAGCTGTAGTAATATTTTACATATTTTCTAAAATTCAAATGCATCTCAGAATCTCTCATTGACAAATTATTTATGTATATGAATAGTCATCTGAATGAGAAATTGTGTGAAGGACCATAAACAAAAATAGAACGAAGTATAAAGAATAGATTTGGTGAGTCACAGCAGTTTTAGGTGCTAAAAGAGTAACATCAATGCTTACACATGCATGTAGTAATACAAGTTTAGCCATTTTAGGCACCCTTAGTGTCTGGATTGATTAAATTTACGAGAAGTTGAATAGTGTGCTTGTGATATTAGCAGACAACAGTAGTGGGAAGAGTTAAACACAAGTCAGGGCAGAAAAGAAAAGGTTATCTAAAGAAATTAGGCACACTGTTGGAAAATACAAATGAGATTTAGTTTGGAAAATGCAAGCTAAAACAGTTGAGGGACAGTAATCCAAACCAGGTATTCATTGTGAGGGAATAACCTGGAAAGCAGCATTGCTGAAAAAGGGATAGGAGTGATACCATGGGCCTGATAATCCTGTCAGTTGTGTGCGCCCAACTCCCTCTCATATGAAAGGGATTTGTCCATGCTTCTGACAGGAAGAACAGGCCCCAATTTGCAATATGATATATAGACTTTGTAAAAATCAGAACGAGTTTAGGTTGCATCTACAAAGGCATTGAACCAAGTGGGAGATGAGTTTTTGTATGAGGCTGCGTGACTGTATTTGGAGTGCTGTTTTGCTTTCACAGCCTCTGCAACAGGTGGGGCAACTTAACAGAAGCTTAGAGAAGAGCAACAAAATGTTAAGAAGGCTGAAGGGACTAATTGGTTTTTAAAAAAGATTTGAGAAATAAATGTTTTGCTTGGCTAAATGAAGATTTTGGATGAGAAGGGGAAATGGTATCTGACAAGCATTTTGAAGGACCTAAATACTTAAAAGAGATTAATTTTAAATAAAGCGAGAGGCTGTGTTAACGTGTAAGCTGAGATGAAACTGAGGGAGAAAATTCAGAGAAGATAGCAGCACAAAACCCCCCAAGATATACTTGTATACCTTCTTAATAGTATGCCAAGTGAAGTTGGGGAAAACCCACACCATGGGTCATTCAGAACTGGCCTGGTTGGGACACTAATGCGCTGTGATGGGTAACAAGCGAGGACTGGCAAAGAAATGGACCAGATGACCTTACAGCTTCTGTCCATCCTTGAATAACACTGTAATGAAGGCTTTCATCTTGCATAGCTACAGACTTTTGTTGCAACACTCCAGGCTTCACCTGCAGAATCTGTTGCACTTAATTTTGTCACAAATCCTGCAGTCACTGGCAAGCCAGGAAACAAATATGTGCATGATATTTTTATGATTTCTTTTAAAAATTATTTTCGCCCCTCAAGGTAAGAATTGTAATGTGTGTTTCAGTCGGATGTCTAAAGCCTTGCTTTTAAGTCTGAAGCAAATATTTTACATAGTTAGAGAGGGATTTTTATTTTAGTTGTACTGTAATCATGTAGTCAACATATTCACAATCAAGACTAGTTACTGTTCATGCTACAAAGCTTTATTTAGGGGAATTAAATACATTGGTTGTTAACATCTTAGAATGTCTCTCAGTGGAAGTTATTTATTTGGATGGATGTTATCTTGTCAGAGTTCCTGGGAATTTGCTCATAAGAAAATAGAACTTTTATAATACAAAATTTTCATTAGGCCTCTTCTGAGGAGACCAAGCAGCAGGTGAAAGGAAATATATCTACCTTAAAATTGCTCTTTCTTAGAGTTATGTTGTGATACTAGTCACTATGCAGATGAGTTTGGCCTCTATCAAAGTTTCTGAGCTTTTCCTTCAAAGGGTAAACTCCTCTTTACTGCTGAAAAATGTAGTGAAAAATTAGTGTGATGAATGGTAACATATTTTTTCTTCCTGATTATTTTTCTGCAAGCTTTTTTGTTAGAAATGACCTAAATCACTGCTGCTAAGCTGAAATGTATTGGTTTATTTGGGGAGGGGTGAACGTTGTTCTTCAGTTTTAATACAGAATTCTGATTGTTTAACTTGAAAGCTTATCTGGACAGATGTCAGAACTAATAACCTACAAAGAGCAAGTTTCTGGCAACACTATAATAACTGTGGTGACTTCTAGGACCTACTGAATCTTCTAATAATTGGTGGAAAATCTGTATGTTAAGACCATTTTCTAATCTTCAACTGAAACAGTATAAAAATTAATTTATGCTTTAAAATTATTAATAGCTGTGGTGTAGTGTCTTAGGTTTGAGTAAATGGTAAACATATTACAACAAGATTGAGAATGCATATGGAATGCAAGGACATTGCTTCTTTCCTTGTGAAGTGGAATGAGCCTGGGCTAAGAAAAGGAGTTTCAGTCTTTTAAAATTTATTTTAGAGCTAATGAGCTTTAATTATCTTGTTTATTTGCAGTTAAACCTCAGAAGATAAGACTTCTATACTCTTTTATTTCTTTCCTAATCCCTTCCCCACTTTCCTTAGTAATAGAGAAGTATAATTTGTTAAGTTTTACAGGTGAGGTACTATAGAGGTACGCAGAAGTTCAGACTGTTGCTTTGAGAGTGCATGTCAAATAGGAATGAAATTCAAATACAGTAAAGCCTTTTTTTTTTTTTTTTTTAATTCTAGAATCCAGTTCTGACAGGCAAATTTCTTCTTCTTGAAGCTTAGTTAAATCATCCATAAAAGGGGGCTACTGTTATCTACTATCTTTTAAAATTCCTTTTTAATCAATAGCTGAGGAAGGATTGTTTGAAAAATAAAACAGGATATTGTTGTGTTCTGTGAATTGGAAAACTGAAAACTAAGTATGTAACGGATTATGAGAATGGATTGTTTGTGTTTTGTTTTGCTGTACTTTGTTTTAAAATGCTTGTTCAGAGTGTCAGAGGTGTCTTGCAGCTTAAATGGAACTACTTGGAGTAAGTGTTGTCCCAGTCCACATTATTAGAAGACATACAGCTCATAGAGGGAATTGGGTATAGGCCAGAGATCCCATCACATGATCTTGTTTCTGGTTATCAGTCTGATACGTATTTATCCTGTGGCCTTAGTTAAATCATTTGCCATCTCTTTATTCATATTTATAAAGTGGGTATACGGATGTTTGTTTACCTATCTCACAGAGAAGTGTGAGACTGTAAGCTCTTTAATGCAGGGATTGTGTCTCTTCGTGCTTCTATGTCATATCTTAAATATTTGAAAATGAATATAAATTAGGAATATATGAGGAAAATAAAACTATTCATAAGCTTGTGTGCCCTCTGCAGTGTTGAGAAGCAGAAAATATAGCATAGATGAGAGGAAGAACAATCTTTATTCCTTAGGGAATAAATAAACTTGGGATACCTAAGCAGAGAAATATTGGAATGGTTGAAATAAAGAAGCTTATCTTAAGGAAGGATAATAAAACAGCAAGATGGTACCCAGAATAGTGAGCTTAGGCTTTGCCTGAGGTACTAGATCAGTGAGCTAGGTATCAGATCTAAAATACAGTCTCCTTGGAGCAACGAGTTCAAGTCTAAGCAGACCCGAATTAGATTTTCGGCAACAAGGCAATGACACTGAGTTCTCTACTTCTTGTTTCCCTATCTTTAAACTGAATGTGCATGCATTTATTTTAACTCCAGAGAAATTGTAGCAAGCCAGCTGTGCTGCAAGAGGGATTGCATGCTATTATAATAGAGTGGAGTTGTGTTGAATGATGCACTGGCGCATGTTTGGCTGCAAGAGTGAACTGTGTTCATACTATTTTCCTTTTTTATGGGTGTGGGAGGAGCAACTGTTGAGATTAGTAGTCTTTTAGAATAATTTACAGTGTTACTTGTCAGTCCATGGCTGCCTAAAATACATGAAAATCCTGTAGAGTAAGGCAATCATTCTGATTCAGAGAGACCTTTTCTCTTACAATGTTTGCTGGACTTTTCATATGTTTGTTTGCAGAAGTTTAGATGGGTCATACTTATGGCTGCCTGCATTTCTCCATTGTTACGTGCTGTGACGTCTGCTGGTTGGCCTCTGCCTCCCGGTCCAAAGGTTGCTGTGCTGCCATGAGAATCCACGTGTAGAGATTCTCAGCTCTGTAAATCACTAAATCATATGACTAACTTTGAGTAGCTCTGTTAAAGTTCTTTGGAGAAGTGCTATAACAACGTGTATTGCTGGGACGTAATGTGTTGGGGTAGCTTTTTGTTTGGGATTCATCCCAGGGGCTTAATTAAGCTAAATGAAAATAGTTTACTTTGGGGGTAAATCTAGTGTGTTCTGAGTATTTTAACAATGATTATGGCACAGGATAGGTGTGTAGAACTGTCTGTGGGGTTTTGTTTGTTTTTTTAAAAAGTATATTTGTATTAAAAGAAAACTTGTGGAAATAAATTAGGAACAGTTCTTCCCTTACGTGGTTATTTTGCTCAGGAGTATCTGGGTTCTAGTCATCTCATTTAAATGATGTAGAATCCAGGTAATGGCCAGGTAAACAGTGCCACATTACAGAACTCACATATATCCTCTGTAATTTTGGGGAAGATAGTAGAACTTTCAAACAGAGCTGTTTCTTGGATGCCTTTCACCCCTCAATACCGTCTATGAAAACCTAGGAAAATTCACATTTCTAACAGTATATGTTCATATAATGCTACAGTTGAACAGTAAATATGTTAAAAAAAAATCAGGAATTGCCTCATTTAAGTATGACTGTGCAACCTTAATTTTGACGCTAGAGAATATTCTTCATAATAGAACTTTGTGCTCTCTGTGGTAAATGGGAATAAATTCCATGGCAGTATTATTCTATGGTATCACTGTGAGATACCTATTTTCCCCCTCATATATAGATACATAGTTCTGACTCGTCATTCAACATGCTAATTGATTAATCTTAATATTAGTTTTTTCTAAGGAAGTTTTGAGTGTGCTTCCTGGGCATCCTTTCCCCACTGTCTTGGCTTCCGTGGTGTTATCCACGTGGGCCAGTTCAGTAATCCTCTCCTTGTGGGCTGAGGGGGTTCACTGTTGCAATAGTGCTTACCCTGGCTGCCTAACTCACAGGTCTATTTGTCTCTTATTCTCTGCTGATCATCATCTCATTCTTTGACTACAAGCTGGAATTCATCTTCTGTCCCTTCACCCCTTGATGTCTGTACCCATTGACTGCACGTGGAATATTTACTGTAATCAAAATTAATTCCTAATTGTAAAGAAAATTGAAGGAAGGAAAAGGTGTATGCAGGTAAAAGGGCAAGAGGACAAAGCACTAAATGTCAGGTGCCTAGCAACAGTAAAATACTGAATTTTACAGCAAAACGATAATAGATTCTGTGGTACCTGAAAAAAAAAATAATTCTGCAGCTGTGGACGTACAGAATTCACAGGATCCAGATGACTATCTAAAGGGTATTTCACACACCTGAAAAACATGCTTTCAGGTACTCTGCAGACCCAGTCAGGCACTGCAGCATTGGTGTGCATTTTGCTTGTTCTTCCAAGGTCATTTTTGTAAACATAAGGTATAGAAATGCAGTTTTTTTCTGTGTGCATGAAAATTTTGTTTCTGAGCACAATTATGTGCAGAGGCTGACCCCTGTAGTGAATTATTGTGTTTAATTGAATTTGAAGAGTATACAGGGCCCTAACAACCGTACAACTTGGAATACCTTTAGTAAGCATTTTTTTTTTTCAAATGCTTCAAAGTACTTTCTTTTGTCAAACTTGGCTAAACTTGGTATCCAGTTTAATGCCATGTGCTTCTCTGTTTATATAACACAAAGTTATTTATTAGAAAGATGTTATGTTAGTCAATGCATATGGAATCATCGTAAGAGTGTAAAAGGTTAGAAAATCAAAATACAATACTTGGTGACAATGACTTCATCATGTTCAGTATTGTTTCATTAATATGTCCTATAGTCAATATGCTATTATTACTGAAATATAGTTATGTTCCTAGAAAAGTGTTTTTGTCATAAATGAATATGAGATTTTTTCTATTTAGATTTTTATATTACCAGTACACAAATCCCATTTTTCTGTAGTAGGTTTCATTCGTCTAATAAGCAGTTTAATTATATTCTAAATAGAGTTATTCCAGATGTTGAAGAAAGTGCTTAAGTAACCTCAAAGAAAAAAGTTACTTAAAAATAATCTACTGTTCTGCATGTAACTGTAGAGGAACACCCAAGTTCCCTAAATGTACTGATATATTTCTGTATGTATTTGTGTGTGATGCAGTTTAAAATCATGATTGTCCATACATTTATGTGCCTGGTAGAAAGCAAAAATATTCTGTTATTTTTACGGTGACTTGGTGCTTCTGTAGGTCTGCCATAAGAGCTATGTTTGTAGACTTCTGCCAATGTAGAGCTCTCTGTAGATCTGCTTAGGGAAAATTTTCATCCCTCTTCAGAGCTGAGCTGAAAGTGGTGGCATCCTGTGTCAGTTTTGCAGTGTGCTTGTAAAGGTCAGATATGTAGGATCCGGACCATGTATATTAACACAAAATGTGCCTGCTTTAGCAAGGAAAGAAACTAAAAAAGTGAAGTCATTGAAGATGTATTCAAAACTTAAGATACTGAAATTGGTGTAAACAGAGTGTTCATTTCTTTAGTTGTCCTCAGGAGGTCTTTGCATGTAAGCAAAAGTTGCAGACCCAAAGTCTGGTGGTTGTTTTCCTTTCAAAGAGTTTAGAAAAGCAACAGGATTTGTTTTTGATAAGAGTAAATTAATTTAAGCTTGGGGTTTTTTTTTGTTTTTTTTTTTTGGAGGGGGGGCTGCCTGCTAATCTAGCTAAACAAGGAAAACAAAAAGCTGTTACCATTATTTCTTGTTTTCGGAAACTTATCAAAGAGTTTACTCATTTTTATTATAATTTCACCAGTATAGCATGATCTGTAGTATTGATGACTTGCAGTACTCACAACATCAAAATAAATATGATTAAAACCTTTTTTATGTTGTGGAAATAATCATGTAAAGTTACAGTGAAGTAGACATGACATGAATATGGTTGTTTGCATACCATATAACATACAGCAACAATATAAATATACAGGAGTGTTGATCTGATTGCCTTACTAGATGAAACTTTAAAGGGTGCTTTGTATGGGATTTTGCTGTAGAAGGCCCAGGTGGAAGGGACTCTCAAGGCTGTATCTTTTTCCTCAAGGCTTTTTTTTTTTTTTTTTTTTTTTCCAAATGGTATGTGTTTGCTATGGTTTGTGGCTTCAGAGGCTTCATAATTTTTTTTTTTTTTTTTACTTATCAGCTGCCCATCAGGAAGACGCACATCTCCTGAACAGGCAGCCAGCTGATCCAGCTGTGCAGCTTGGAGGCTCTATGTAGGTTGGTGGCCTGGCAGAAGACACTTGTACTAGCTACCCCAGCTGGGAAGCACACACTAACTCTGCCTCCAGTTGGGCCAAATAACACGTGCTGTTTCTTAGTCACCTGTAGGGCAAAGAAGAAGGAAGACGAGGTGTTTGGAGGTATTTCAATGAGAATGGGAGAGGAGACCATTTGAGCATAGGTAGTCGAATTGCAAAGGGAGGGAATGTGAATATAGAGTGAGCTGAGTGCATTCATGCATTGGGTGAGGAGGCAGGAATGTGGGAATGTTGGTGGAGAGAACACTGTTTGGAAGGGCGGATGGGGTAGGTACTGGAGAAGGAGGAGTTATGTAATCAAATGCTGATAAGTTAGTCTTTAATGGCCAACTCCCTCATGTAAATTGGTCACTGGACATTAATTGACTTGCGGCCCAGATGCTGGGTCACTACTGAGTGAAGGCTGTCGTTATTTGTAAAGTGCTGAGTGGTCTCTGTCTTGAGTTCCACAATCTGCTTTCTGCAGTGGGGTTCTGATTTGCTGGTACAAACCGTCTAGTGGTTCTTCTGCATCTTTGCTTGCACCACCAGTGCTGCATGAACAGAATTAATTTCTGTTCTGTTAGTTTATATTTTTCATTAACCCTGAATTTACCATTTTCATTTTGGTTTAAAAAATCTATCATTACCACAATTACTGTTACTTTTATCCTTATATTAAAATATCATAAAGGCATAAAATTGCATATAATCAGATAAAGGATTTTATCACTTCCTTAAAGAGCTTGCAGGGAGAAAGATCTCATCTTGGAAAATATTTCTTCATGGGCATTCCTGCATTTAAGAAGGATACAATTGTGGAACAGTAAGGGTTTTTTCAAATGCTGTTGTCACTTTGAGAAAATTAGTGATGTTTATGAATACTTTATTTTGTATGTTGATTATATAAGAAATGCATACATTTTATTATATATGTGTGTATATATATAGCATATACAAGACTGGATGTAAACTTAAGTTTGGGGTAGGTTGCATGGACTTTCTGTCCCACTTCTAATACTACATATACGTTAAGAATTTTCAACAAGAGAGGAAAAGATATAATGGTTTAAACTTTCAAAAATTCTAAGTTTGGTTTTTTTTTATACCTACAAATACAAAGATTTAGAGACCAGCTTTGGATCTTGCAGGTGGAAGTAGATGCAGAGTACTGTTTCTTTTTGACAGTTCTTGATCTTATCTGATATAAAATTGTTGCTTGTCTGGGGCCTTAGGCTTGTGTAATTTGGAAAGAGAACTTTCAAACTCAGCCTGCTCTAAACAGAGTGTATAAAATGGCTGTTGTTTAAAACTACTCCAAGTTACGGAATGTAAGTTGTTCTGATCAAACCAGTTAGTGGGCAGAAGGCAGGTGAATTAGTCAAAAATGTAGGCAAACTGTATTTTTCATGCAACTCTGCAATTTCTACCATATTGCACAGTTACTATCATACAGGTACATAGTTTCTGTTTCTGCTATGATTTGAATGATTTTTGCTATTAAATAATTTTTGCATTTTTTTAAACTAAGAAAATAATGTAAATTTGTGTTTAGCAATAGTGCTTATTGCCACTCTAGAGCTGTCAGCCACACTGATGTCTCCAGAGGAAAACACCAACACATTATTTAAAATGGGTACATATCTCCTTTCTCTACCTTTTGCCCTACCTCAGTGCATAGAGGGTGGAAAAAGAGCTTAGGTCATCATTCTTTCTTGCCTATGTACATCAGAAATTATTGCTGTTATCTTACATAGCAGCTTGTGGTATCCTTTTTCAAGCAGACGGTCCTGCTGTTCCCTTGAGTGGCTGCTGTGCTGCTGGTGTTGCCCCCCAGTAGTGATATGAGCTCTTCTTTTAGGGTTTTGGTGGCAGTGAGGGCTTGTTCTGTGGTGGTTTGTTGGTTTGGGTTTTGTTGTTGTTTTTGTTGTTGTTGTTCGTTTGTTTTAATTGTAGAGATCTGTTTTCATGGAGACCTGCATCAGGGTTCCACTGACTACATTAGCTGCAGATAGACAAGCTAGCGGATTCTAGTCTTGAATTGCCTAGTTCTGTTGTTAGTTTATTTATTTGTGTATTTTAATAGATTAAGTTTGGTAGGCTATTCATATTGCCTTATGGTTAATTTTCTGAAAAGAGTGGGTTTTTTTGTTTGCTGCCTTTTTAAATTTGTGGAGGTTGTCATGCATACCCAGGGAAGTCCCATTATAGACTAAGCAGGAAGAACAATACAGAACATAGAGGAAAAGACTCCACACTTTCTAGGCAAGTATTCATTATTGATATCTTCCCCCCCCCCCCTTTTTAACTAGTTTTTACTACAGTAGATCAAGACTTTGTTAATTTTCAGGGCTTAACAGTTATGTTGTCTTGTTGGAAGTTATTTACAGATGGAGATAAATAGGGTTTTTGGCTAGTGCTTAAAATGGAGCAGCAATTTAATGAGATTGATCAAATTAGTAAAAACTTCAGAAGGTCTCAGAGTAGTATGTATGTGGATACTAAATGAGGAAGAGAGAGAAAGATCAGAGGATCTTAGTGAGTTTTAAAATGAAGGTACATGATGATGAAAGAGGTTGTTATTTTTGTGGTACTTTCAAGAAAGCTGAGTAGGGACGTTTTGCCAGGAGTGGTCCTGGAACAGGAGAGCTTTCATAGTCACAGGTTGTCATGTAGAATGTTTATGTGTATATAGATTTTATGTGCAAAAAGCATAATTGAGAGAATATCATGCATTGATGATCAAGGAAGCAACGATAGACAGACTAATGCAGTATGGAAAGTGAAATGGCAGAGTTCATCAAAGGGTGATACCAAAAGTCGTAAGTGTTGAGACAGATTTGTGGAGTAGAGTGAGTGCAGAAGAGACTGAATTCTTCTTGGAAACATTTCCCTTGAACATGAGAAATTCTTGTGTAATCAAGACACATAATCAAACAAAATTATGGTAGTACCATGAGGATATTTGGTGAAAAGAGTACGAATAGCATGGAGTTAATAATAATGACACAGAAAATGCATGGATTATTATGAGCAATGTAAAATTGACAGTTAAGGTTGAAAACAGAGTGTAAGAAAGCAAGTGTGAAATGCTTCATGGTTAGGAAATTCTGTAACATATGATCAGTAAGGGAACAAGAGAATCCTTAGTACAGATTTGGACCTTTCGTCAGAGGGAATGGAGAGTCATTTGAAAACAAATACTGTTAAATTAGATTCTGCCAGGGCTCAAGTCCATGATAGGTTGATATCTCTTACAGTGGGAACTGAAATGTCTAAAAAGAAGATGATAAATTCCAGAACCCATCTAGTAGGATATTTGAGGCATTATTAATGTAATGTTTTGTATTTATTTCCTTATAATCAAGTTGATTGTATTTTTGTGGTGCTTTTTTTTTTAAGTCATTCACATGGTATTTAAAAAAAAAAAAAAAAAAAAAGTCTGTCAGAGAATTTACCAGTTGGAGTTTCTGTTCTTTGTACTTTTAAGCATAATATATTGCTGTTACAGACCTCTCTTAAATTTTAAGTGCTGATCAGTTCGGACACCACAACTGTGGTGCCTGGCAATAGTCCAGCTCCTGCTATGCAGGGCAAGAACATCTTCCCTTAGTGGAAGGAAATCCCATGGAAGTATGTTTCTGCAAGATCATGCCAACGAACAACCATACTTACTTGCTGGATGTGACTGACACTGTTGCTTCACCTTTTTTTTCCCCTTTGTATCTCAGTCTTCGTGCATCTTTCTGTGTACTCATGTGCAAATGTTCACGTGGATGTTAATGGAGTTGTCAAAGAATATACAGACTCCAACATAAACAAACAAACAAAAGAGGGAGAAACAGATGTTGATCTCACTGTGAAATGAGATCATCTGTAGGACTGATTTTTCCCTCTTAACCTTTGTCTAAAAAAATAGATAAGTATGCTTTTTATCACTAACACGTTATTGAGCAAGTGGCACCTTCTTGAGAAAGTGGCTGATCTTCCACCACTTTTTCATGTACTATATTAGTGCTTCAGAATTTTAAAACTGGTTCGTAGCTGTCAGCTGCCTCTTGGGATATTCTCTGTAGCACCCTACTTCTCTTAATAATCAAGGTTGAAATGCAGTCTATGGGTGGAGTCGCGTTATATTCCTATTCCATTTCCAGTTCCATGTACTTTGACCTGTAATTGGGAATTACTGATGGAGAAACACAATACTGAGTCTGAACTGATACAGTTACCTAACTAAAAGTTTGAAAAATGCTGCCACAAGTGTTTCTCACTCTTATAGTAAAACAGAGGTGCCTTAATCTTAGAAAATATTACATATTCATATTCAGTAATGCAGTGCAGTATTTGAAATTGACCGTCTCTATGGTTGGCAAGATTTTTTCTAAGAACACCTTACAAAAGGTGTTTGGTTGCAAGGGTGTTTATTTTCATGTATTTAGGTCTCATCCTGAAGGTTTCAGGCTTGTTTTCAATTTAACAAAATGTTACTTACAACAAATGTTTGTTGACTTGAAAATGGATTGTTAGAGTTGTATTTTGCAGTTGTATAGCAAGTGTAATATTTCATACCTAAGAAATTTGATGTAATTAAATATTTTTTTGAAAGTTATTTACTGAAAAGGAAATTATGGCAGTGGAAGACTAGCAATTGAAAAACTTTGTTGTGGGGTAGCTGACACCAGGTGTTTTGTCTCTGTGAGCCCCTTTCTTAGAAGTATGGATACAAGAAACTTTTCTCACAAAGGAGCAGTTTGCGATAGGAAGTTTTAATATCTCCTGTCTCATGTTAAAATGTTTTGGAAGTTTACATTATAATTAGGAACTTCCTTTGTTCGTGGTAGCAGTTGTATTTTTGTGTAGATAAATTAAAACCTAAATGCCAGTGTCCTGATTAATCAGGGATACAGTTACCACCAAATTTTACTAGGCAGTGTTCCTCTAACCTTTTTGAAGCTTATTCTTCTCAGTCTCTTGCTTCTGCATTTTATGTATGTTTGAGGCCACCCCAATTATGTAGGATTTTTTACGTGTTTGTAAGCTTTCCCTAGAGGTACTAGTTTTCATGTATTTAGTCCCTTTTTTCGGCACTGGAGTAAGCAGTACTTTTATGCATACAAAAAGGTAAGCAGATCTACTTTTCTTTTACCGTTCTAAAATGGATTGATTTACCTACAACATTAAGATCAATCACTTTTAGGCTTTACCTTACATAGTGGTCTCAAAAATAAGTAGTTTACTTCACCTGTAGTTAGAGTGGCTCGCTGTTGGTCTCATTTTAATATTATATGTTGCTCATGAACTCAAGGAATCAGTTGCCTTCCTGCAGAAATAGTGAAGAGGCTACTTTAGTACTTTTGCTTTTTAATCAGACACCATAAACACAGTAGAAGTGTCAGATTTATAGCTAGTATAAAGCTGATGATGTCTGCATATCACTTGTATGGAAGAGTAGAGAGGAATCATAATTAAGCTTCTATGTGGTGATGTTTTACTTGTCACTTAAAGATTGGTAGTGTGTGCATTTGCCTTTTGTCTCAAGCTGGTGAATAATGCTGATTCGCGTAGATTCATTTAAATTGGGGATGTTCTCTGAGTGGCACAAGAATGGTGCCAGGGTTCCCTGGTTTCAGAAGTTTTCAGCCTGTTGTTTTTTATGTAAGGTGTGTGGTCTAGTATACCTACCTAATAGTAATTTGCTTAGTCCAAAATGTGCTTATGTTGTTACTGTACGTGTACATACCAAATATACACTATATAAAACAGGTTTAATTCTCGTAAAGAAATGGCTCTGAATATGCATTTACTACAAAACATTAAATATGTGATAAGATTTTACAATGTATACTTTTTAAATCAAGTAATATTTGTAGGAAGTAAAAATATTTTAAAGATGCATTTTGTTGCAATAATAAAAACATCTCTGAATTGAATAATGTATTTAAATGTATTATTTGCAGATTATGTTTAGCATAGTAGAATTTTATGGGAGTACAATTTTGGTAAGAGTGGCTCATACTGTGATGTTTTTTGTAATATGGGTTGGAGGGAAAATATTCTCATTGGCTTTTAAAGAAAAACCTTAAACTCTGGGAAAATTTGGAACAATTTGGGGCAATTAATTTATGTACAGTTAAAACTATCTGTTTTAACCAATAATAATTTTCCTTTGTTCCAAAAATCTCAGAAGCACTTATTTAAGGGACAATGTGTATAATTGCTCAAAATTAAAAGAATTCTTGTTCTGGGTTTTTGCTTTTATTATTTATGGTTATGGACAGAGGTAAGTTGTCTTGCATTTAACCTAGTAGAAAAGCTGCTAGCAGTTCCTTACTTACCTCTTCCTTCCATTATGGTAATTTCAGACTTTTTTTGTTATTTCCAGAACTACTTTTGGCTGTAGCAGACTGCTGCAGTTTGGCAAGGTCAGGGCCCTATAGTTAGCGAAGTGCCTTCTGTTTGTCCAGTTGTTACATTCTGATTTTTGTCTGCATTTTGGGTAGTCAAAATTGTCTTTCCCTTTCTCACTTCTTTATTTGCATTCTTCGTGTTAATTTGACAGCATGTCAAAATGATAGCTAAACACGAATGGCACCTATGCCACTGTCAAAAGAGCAAGGAGTAACATATGCTGTAGCCAGGATGATACACAAGTTCTTTTTGGAACTCAGGAGTAGTGATGGTGGGAAAAGGACAGTTTGGTTTTTCTGAAGACCTTCCTGTTCTGAAATTTTTGCAATTGTGCCAGTTTCCCCTTTTCCTTTTTAAACACAGGAAACTGAACAAATACAGTGGAAGTTTCCCCTCTTTGGGTGAGGGGTAGGAGGAAGTTGGCCTCTGTCTTCCCTAACTCATCTTGTGATACTAAGAGCTCGTGACCCTTGTCTGGAATGATTACTTTCTACCTCTTAAGCTGTAGTACTATTGGGCTGTTGAAAAAATTGGTAATGCATTGCTTTGTAATTTTTTTACTACTTTTTAGGAAATGAGATTCAATAGGAGTTTGTATTTTAAACAAACAGATCCCCTACTCTTCCACCTCCAAAACCTACAGAATTTAGGAAATGTCAGAATTATTTACCTGATTTGGCATTTAGATGTTTTCTTCAAATTACCAAGGCTTTTCCCCCAGTTCCTAGGCATACTCTGAGTTGATGGTGGATATATAAAGCGGTAGAAGTAGGGGACCATTCATCTAATTTCTTAAGAACTTCTGCAAGCTACCAAGGACAGTTGGTTTTTGCAGCATAGTTTTAAGTAGCTTTAACAAGATTATTTTTTTCCACTGCTTTTTCACATGATACAAAAATGTAAAATTATAAATGACAGTCTGGAAGGTAAAAAATAGAAGAAATTTATCTACCTGTTATAAGCTGTTCAGTGGTATATTGTCCAAGAGCCGTATTTACGTGCACTGATAAAAGATGAAGTTTTGTATAAAGATAGTACAAAAGATAAGTAGTCTTTTTTCTTTACTGTTGTCTTTTAAAAAAAGGCAAAAATCCAACAGTACTGTAACATGCTGACACTTGGGCTTTGCACAGAATCACCATTGTAAGTACTGTGAAATGGAAGAACATCTAATGCTTTCTGGAGAAGTTTGAGGAAGGGAAAAAAAAAAAGTGGGGACAATATAGTTTGGGCATTTCTAAAGTGTGTTTTATAATAAGGAATATTTGCACGAAAATAAAATCCTTGCTAGGATTAGTCTGTTGCTTTTTTCTTATCTAATGCTGCAATCCCTGGTGATGGTATCACAAATTGTTCCTGTGCAGAGTATTACAATATGGTGATTTGGGATTAAGTTTTCATGTGAGAATAGGGAAGATGGGAGTGTGTAATATATTTTCACAAAACATTAGTATTATGAATTGATAACTTGTGGTTTAGAAGCAATGTCAAGTTGGAATCAGTTATGGTGATTGAATAGGTTAGTCTCAGGAATTAGAATATTAGTTATTACTTTTTCATAATGCAGTTCACTGAAAAAATATTAATAGACTGCTAAAATGAAGTACAACAACATCTAGTTTATCTGTGGAGTAGTTTCTTATATATGTCACTTTCCAAAGATAAGAGTTTTAATATTCTAGGAAACATTACATAGTATATGCTAGTAAATAATTTTTTTTATATTTTCTGTACTTAACTAAGACAATGGTATTTACCTGATTTAAGGCTTCATGATGAAACTTGCATGTAAATAGTTATTGTTCAGGATGCAGCAAATTAGGTAGGTTAATCATCATTAAACTATTGTTTTTTTCCATGCTACTGGAAAATAGCAAGGCAATACTAGAAATTCATGACAGAGGAAATAAATACAACTCATGGTTTTTGTTTGAAGATCCAGAAATCTGTTTCTGTGTGTGTATTTTGGTAGGAATTGGTTCCATCACATTTACCTATAATGGAACAGAATAGACTCTCTATCTGATCATATTGGTATTAGTGTCAGATTATAGATAGGGTGACAAATGCTGCTTGTATGTCATTTTTATGCTTCTCCGGTAGTGAGGCCACACCTGTAATACAGAGCATCCTTTAAACTTGAAACACCTGTAGAACTAGTTGTTCAATTATATTCAATTTCCAACATTGAAAGAAGTGTGGTTTTTCAATGACTTCCATTTCTCATTAGGCTGTGATGTGGTTTTGAATGCTGCAGGTGAGGGGAAAATAAGGAAGTTCTGCAGTTATTATTGTTTTTAATGATGTTTCATAGTCATCTATATGAAATATAGTTAAAAGATGAAATCAAAGATGAATATTGCAGATTTCATTTAAATGTGGACATTATTAAAAGGGGGAAAATAAGTTGTTGAAGACAGAAACTTTAGTGAAAGTTGCAGCACTGCTGTAACATCTATAATGTACTCGCAGTTAACTTTTTATTTTGGTATATGTCAGTTTTAAAGGAAATTATGGTTAGTTACAGTTATGATTAAGAAGAGAATCTTTTATTTTCTAACCACTTTTTTATTCTGATTTCGTTATAGAGTACCTCAATTCAAAATATTAAGTACCAGTTCCAAAAAATGGAATGATGTATTAACAAGAAAATAAGTGAATATAGAATTGCTATTACAGCCATTTACCAATGATCACTCTGAACATTCAAGAAAAAACATACAGTGCATCTGAAAGGTTAATGTTTTTTTTCCTGAAAGTTAAAATGAAGGTTACCTGCTC
>CANTUZ010000001.1:171641886-171701311 GCA_947846985.1 Fratercula arctica
CCTGGGTGTCCTGGCCCATCTCTGACTTCCCAAGCCTTTTGTGCCATCTTTCTGCAGCAAGGGTTTTTTCCCCTTTTGCATACAGGAAAGGATGTTCTTCTTTGGTCCAGGCTGTAGTTATCAACAATGCTGGGGTTAAGTTCCTCCAAGTTCCTACCTCAGTTGTTTTGCCTAGAAAGCATGACATCTTGCTATGGCATTAAGTTATGCAATACATACTCATTGCCATGTTTATTTTGCATGTCTTATGCCAAGAATATAGGATCTGAACTGATCCAGGTGTACATGGCAGGGCACACTTCACGCTGCAGAAGCCTGAAACTTTCAAGAGTGAAAATCAGGCCGGGTCTGTTTTGTTAGCGCTGAAAATTCTCCCTTAATTTCTCCGCCTCTGCTTTCTACTTTTCAGAGACGGTGCATGCCAATACTGGATAAAGCAACCTAGAAACTTTCCAGAACTGTGCTACTCAAGGGCAATGAATGTAAGTGCTTCCTCATGTGCACAAAACAATGAAACTATTGCTGGGACTCTAATCACTTGTAAAGCAGAAATTGTTCTAAGATCTACCTGTGATAGCGACAGCAGAACTATACCTTTGTGGGAAAAATGCACTGAATGAGAGTGTGAGAAAAAGTCTAACACTAATGGACTAGGTTTAACTAGATTATTACATGACAAAAGAGAACATTTAAAGCGCTTCAACTTTCAGGCATAACTACAGACACCACATTAGGATCCTGTATCTCCAGGCTTCAAAGGGGAAATCTCTGCTGGCCTGGTCAGTTAGGTCCTGTTAGCTTCCTTACCTTTGATCTCAGCGGGCTGGTCTATCTCCAGGCCAACAGATCTAAAGGCATTCTAAAGCTAACAAAAACAATTATTCACTTTTAAATACACACAGTTAGTTCTGTGGAGAATAATGCTGTTATTTACTGTATAAAATCTCTACATTCAGGTTTGGCAGTTTTTTGCACAATGTGGTGGTACAGATCTACACACTTACTACTCGGCCCAGTCACCATCACATGCTGTTGGAAGTTTCTCTGGTGGTCACATCACTGGTCTGACCTACCCCACTTGAAAGAAACTGCCTTTTTACATCCTTTAGAGCAAACACATTTCACATTTCACTTAACTCTCATTAAGAACTGCTGGAAGAATAAGAAGAGGACGAGATTGTAGAAAACTAAAGCAGTAAGGAGGAACTGAGGATGCTCCTTGGCTGAGACACTGTTACTATAGAAAAGGTAACAAGGCTGAAAAGACAACTTTTTTTTTCTGGTTACAGTAGTTTTTGCAACCACCAGTCTGTCCCCCCAGAGGTGTGCTTGTCAGAGCACGGGTGAAGTATCACATACAGGTTAGGGTACCGGATAAGAAAAGCAGTAAAAATAAAATAAACTCAGTCTCTCTGCATAAGAAAGACCTAAATTAGAGTCCAGCTACTTTATAGCCTAGCTCAGTGATAACACAATTATGAGACTTTGTACATTCTTACTGTAAATGGATTAACTCCTTGGATTATTCCTAGATTTTACCCAACCACAGCAAATTGTAAGAGAGTGGCATGGATGTAGCTATCCTGGCACAAACCCCCAGAGCAGACGGCCATATGTACCACTTTGTCCATCCACTCTGCTATATACAGGGCTCATATTATATATTTCCCCAGAACCTAAGAAATAACAAAAGTTCTAGATTTTTAGGTTTGACATTCAAGAAATGACACCTCTTTAGAGTAATCTGTAAACTCAATAACTGTGTTGAACAGTTCTCAAAGACTGTAAATTATTGTATTTCTTTCCTCAATGAACATTTATCACTGAAATCTGCACACAATTCCCAACTGATTTCTTAACAATCACTTTTCACAATGAAACATCTCATACTGCGAACCAGAATAACACAGAATAACACTGTGTCTTACTCATTCACTGGCACCGTTTCATTTTTAAACTATAAAATTCTCCTTTACAAAATGCCTTTTTTTTTTTTTCCTGGAGTTAAGTACTCTACCTCAACTCTTTTTTTATACTAAAATCTTGGCTGTATTTGTGTTGGCTCTCAAGGACTCTCACATAAGAAACTGAAGAAACTGTGGGAGTGAGATGAAAATATTATATGTAACATATAAAGGAATATAAATATTCTTTTTCTTGGTTAAAAAAAAATAAAAAAGTAGTTATTGCACCATGCTTTGATGAAAGATCTGGAGATCCTGTGACACAAGTAAGAACTAGGTACTATCCCACTGCAACTACTACTATTGAATATTTCCGATGTATGTGTAGCTTGTGGACCAGAGGTAAAATCCCTGGCTACGCTCAGGTCAGTAGTAAATAACACGGACTTTATTTGCTCTAGCATTGCAAGTAGTGGTTTCCCGCCCGCCCCCCCCCAGCCCAAAAAAATAATTGACTGAAAAAAATTGTCCAAAACTTGTAACTAACATTTTCAGGCTCGAATGCAGCACTTGATTAGAGATGGACTATAAATTCCTCCGCTTGCTGGCAGCGCACACGTTCTTTAAACGCAGTGAAACTGCACGGAGATCAGCTACTCACCACATGAATACTTACAGAAAAAGGAGAATTCCCGTGTTGGCCAAGGCAAAAGCGAGACCCAAAATCCCACTGCCCATAATCGCATTGCTGAGGTTGAAGACGGACATCCCCAGCGAAGTAGTTCCTGGGATCTGGAGAAGTAAAGGAAGACGTGTCAGCAACAGCTTGGAACGGAGCAGGGAAATGCGTCTATGCTTCAAACTCCACGTTTTGTAATGTATCAGATATAAAACTGCTGCTATAGAAATGACTTAAGATTGGTTTAGAAGAGGAAAAAGAGTTGCTGAGCCCTCACAGCTACACTCAGATGCCTGTCCTATACATTTTGTAAACTGACATAAACGGTATAGGCAATACACAACTCATACTACACTTTCGATTTTAAATCCTATCCTTCACTACGCCTGTGAAACATCTTAGGCACATGATTTATATGTTGTAAGGCCATAAGGAACCACTGGGGCTTCCTGCCTAACACAGGCCAGAGGGATTCCCTTGCCTTAACTCGACCAAAATGCTTGGGTTTTTTGATTTGGGTTTTTTTCAAGTGCTGAGCACAGGCAATTCCTACTGGAACCTAAACTTCAATTATAACTGTGTGTGCCCAGCACTTTTGAAGACCATGTCTAAAGGTCCTTCATACACACAACATGTGGTTCATTTCGACAGGGAAAACAATAGCAGGAGAGACTTACATATTCATCGCATTTCTTCTTCTCCAGGTGGCTGTTCGTGAGACTTCTTCTGCTTTCTCGATCCGAAATAAACTTGCTGAAAGAAGTCAGAGGATTTATTTCCAGCAAGTGTTTAGAAAATGCAAACACTTTAATTCCATGAGCAGCGTGTGATTACAAAATACGCAACATATAAAAACTGTATGCAAAAAGAGGTCAAACTCATAACTATTTCATGAGCCAGATTATGCTTTGCTGATACCAGCATACACTGGGCATCAATAAAGGCAACACTAGCACAAGATCAGAATAGATATATATTTTCAGAATGGTCTTTTAGGAGGTTTAGTAAAGCATCAGCACCAATTTTGTGGATGGGAAAGTAATTTGTTTGCATGGACACTAAGAGGAGATACTTCTTCAGGTGTCCTGCAGAAATATGTGTGACTGGCATCCTGCTCATGTGGTTAGCATAACTAATGCCACTTTATAAGGCAAACAGCCATTCTCTGTGACTGAACAGGTCATGTATTCATTCCCGTTCCCTCGTTATCAGGCCCTGAAGGTCCTGTGAACCAAGTAGACAAACCAAGCAAATTTCTTTTTCCCCTCCCTGTTGGCCTCAAGACTTCTGGGCGCCAGCCTGATTACTCCCTTCCTTGCCAGCCTTGAAGGCGCCAGGCACCCAGCTCACCAGGATGTGGTGATGACCCCCTCACAGAAGAGGGAAGCTGAACAGCAGTCAGAGCATTGTCCATAAAATCAAGCAGTCACAAGTCCTAAGTGGGGAACCTGGACCAGAGCTGCTGCTGGACAGTGAGACCCAGGACACCCTAGTGTCCCACCCCACCATCCTCTGCTTCCTCTGAGGATTGGGCGAGTGACTCGTATTCTTTTATATGATTTTTGAGTCTAGATTATAGTCTAGACCCAACACAATCAGGGCAATCCCAAGCACAATACAGGCTGGGTGGAGAACAGATTGAGAGCAGGCCTGACGAGAGGGACTTGGGGGTATTGGTTGATGAGAAGCTCAATGTGATCCGGCCATGCGTGCTCACAGCCCAGAAAGCCAACCATATCCTGGGTTGTATCAAAAGAAGCGTGGCCGGCAGGTCGAGGCAGGTGATTCTGCCCCTCTACTCCGTTCTGGTGAGACCCCACCTGGAGTACTGTGCCCAGCTCTGGGGCCCCCAACATAAGAAGGGCATGGACTTGTTGGAGCGAGTCCAGGGGAGGGCCACAAAAATGATCAGAGTGCTGGAACACCTCTCCGATAAAGACAGGCTGAGAGAGTTGGGGTTGTTCAGCCTGGAGAAGAGAAGGCTCCAGGGAGACCTTATAGTGGCCTTCCAGTACCTAAAGGAGGCCTACAGGAGAGATGAGGACAGACTCCTTATCAAGGAGTGAGGTGATAGGATGAGGGGTAATGGCTTCAACTGAAAGAGGGTAGATTTAGATTAGATATCGGGAAGAAATTCTTTACTGTGAGGGTGGTGAGGCACTGGAACAGGTTGCCCAGGGCGGCTGTGGCTGCCCCATCCCTGGAAGTGTTCAAGGCCAGGCTGGATGGGGCTTTGAGCAGCCTGGTCTAGTGGGAGGGGTCCCTGCCCATGGCAGGGGGGTTGGACTAGATGACCTTTTAAGGTCCCTTCCAACCCAAACCAGTCTATGATTCTATGATTATGATTGTTATACTGATACAACAGACCATGTATTAAGATTGGACTCAATTTGCAGAAGGTCCAGGTGATTAGAAATCATAAGTTGTATTATAAATTCTGTATTATGCCACTTATCGATTGCTACTTATTGATTCTGCTTGTAGAAATCCTGTGCCATTCTAATAATAAATTCTGTGCTACACTAATCATAATATTCTGTTACGAAAAAAGCTTTAATTGTAACTACGATTTAGTGCCATAATCATTCTGCCAAGGATCCCTAAAAGACCCTGTCTGTCCATTCAGTGTCGAGGGACACTGTGGCACCCTGCGAGACCCTAAATTGCCACCGTAGTGTTGTTATGGCTGGAGTTAAGAGGAGGAAGAAGTGCTGCATGCAGCCAGCACTGCCTGGACCACCCTGAACCAGGCGATGTGCTCTGTTGGTGCATGGTTCTGGGCTACTGCATTTTCATCTAAGTGTCTTTCAAAACCCAATACTGAATTCACCATACAGCAAAATTAAACACTTCTGTGCAGGAAAACATGGAATAAACAGCTTTTCTTTCTCTGCAGTCTTTACTTGTTCTGTGTCCTTGATATATCCACATTTAGGAACTTACCGTCACCAGAGCAAGATTTGCCTCTGGTGGCCGTGTCAGTATCCTTGGGATTTACAACACTTCTGATTTGGATGAGCTCTTACTTTCTCCCAGCGCCTCTCTTCAGCAAATATTTTAGTTTGTATAAAACATTCTTTCAGCTTTTCATCTTTTGAAGGTTTATGCACAATTAAGTCCCTGGCATCTTCGTTAATCCACAGATGGTTCTTAGGCCGCACTGGCTAGCGCATCAGCCATCGTACGTGTTACATGCCTAACCGGGGGCTGTCACCAAGTCTCAGACACCCTTTTTGCTGTAGCTAAATTAAGGCGGCTCTTCTTAAATTAAAACAGACAAAAAATATGCTGAACACAAAGAGCAGCACCGCTGGTCCTTTCCCACAGCTGGGAACATCTACTGGCCGGGGACGTACAGTTCAAACTGTGACTCAAGGCTGTGCATCCCTTGAGTACATCCAGCGGTATTTGGGCTGGTAATACAACCGTGAACTCATAAAGACAGATCTCTATCAAACTTCCCTACCGCCCAGGCCGTGGCCTAATTACTAGCAATATATGCTAGTGCAGCTTCTAAGTGTATGCCAAAATCATGCAGTTATAATTCTGATGACTTGGCTTCCACAGCTGACACTGGGTCCTGTGTCTTTAACATTTTGTGTACTACATGCACATTTTGAGTTTATCCTTTAAATCCAGGCATAGCTGCCAAAACGTATGTCGTATATTTGCTGGTTTTGTTGCAACTCTGACTCCTACCCATTGGTCTGCTTTGACTTCCTTTATATCAATTAGAACCAACTACAGGCTCCTCCTAAATGTTTTAAACTACTAACTTCAGCAACTAATTTGCCACAAAATATAGACACCGTGCCAGGTTTACCAGTCCTAACGCAGTTGGAATAGATGGCTGAACCTCCCCCACTGTTTTAAGAAGTGAAAAGCAACCACTTCGAAGATAAACTGATCCAAAATTAACTTTCCAAAGCTCACCGTGTAGGTATTTCATCCTCATGGAATAAAATCTCAACCTGATTCAGAGCGTGTGCTTTTTTTTTTTTCCCCTTGTCTGTTTAAAGCCCATCTCTTGAACGCAGGCAGCGGAGTGTGAACGGTTTGAAAAAGACATTCCAGCTCCCTCTCGAAACACCCCGCAGGCAATTTGTACAGGCAGGAGCACAGAGAAGAGTTTTGTCTCTTTTGGATTTGTAAGTGCTGCTGGGAACATCTGTGGGCTTTGCCTTCTTCTGTCATTTATGGAGATCATGTGTCATTTTAGATTTTGTCAGAGTTGTCATAGAAGTAACTAGTCTGCTCCCCCCACTTCTCCTCATCTCTCTGCAGCCAGTCCCCCCTTAATAATTACAAAAATAACAAATACGTAGATGCTGTTATTATTGCCACCTGGTATTAAAGCTCAATGAAAAGTATTGTTAAAGAACTAGCACATGATAAAGACAACACTTGAGTAATATTACTTGCATATAAAGCGACCGTGGGACTTTCCATTAGAATACTTTTGACAGAGTAAACAGTTTCTGCAGAACTGCTATCTTCTGTGGCCAACAAACACATTATTTCCTTCTGGAGGGGACTTGAACAAAGCTAGTCTGATTTGATAAATTGATCTAAAGTGCTTTCTTTTGAGTTAGTCCTACATTAAAATGGACTGGTCTTATTGTCCAGCCTCTCATCTCCTATTATAAGCTGGACTCCTGATCCACCCCCTGTTTACCACGTCACACTGCACATTTTTCTCCAATTATGCTGTGAGATATGTATGTACAGGAAAGCAAAGTCGGACATGGGAATGAGGCCACCAGGCTCCCAAATCACACCTTCTACGAGGTATATAGCATTGTGCCCAGCTTTTTTTATGGGGTGCTTCCCAGCACCTGCCTGCCAGCCCCAGGATGGCTTGCCGAGAAAGCTGAGCAGCGATGCAGTGGTGGGGGATGTGGGGTCTGCCTGATCCAGAGGCTGCGCTGCATTTGCTATTGCAGGCGATTTAACCTTCAAGTCCGGACGAGAAAGGCTGCCTTGGGACCATGCTCAGTAGGTGGTACAGACGTACCATAAGACAGCCTAAGTTTTCCATAAACAGAATGTATTACTGAACTTAACCTAATAAATAAATAAATAAATAAATAAATAAATAAATAAAGGTAGGGGGAAGGTAATCCAATGGATTCAACAGAGAAATTTTCCCAGGATTTTGCTTTTTATAAACATTCTTTCATTTCAGGGTGTTTTTTTCCCCTACCGCATATGAAAGGGAACATATGTTGGAATACTGGAATTTCTAGTTAAACTGTGACATGCATCTGCTCTGCTTAATAGATATGCTTAGAACACGAGCTATTCATTGTCACAGAATGTTGTATATTTGACCTTTATAAATATGACACGAATGAAGTGAAATGACTGTTTACTGCAGTCTCTCCCAGCCCTCCCAAGGACCAGAGGCCACTGTGACAGGTGCTGTGGAAAAGCGCAGTAGGACCGTCTGTGCCACCAAAGCTTTGTGACTCCCTGACAAGCATGAAATCCATTTGCACTGTTTGTTGTCTTCATTTCAAACACTTTACTCATCATTAAAAGACATAACCTGTTCTTATATGTTTCTGCTTTCCTATTGTGCTTCCTACATCACAGCTGAGTATGAGCAGCTTATACAAAACTTTTCAGATACGTTAATAAAATACCCTGGCCAAAAAATAATCAGCTCATCCTTGCCATGAATGAAGCCTCATGGTTAGCTTGGAAAGAACTTCTTCATCTAATTCGTTTCCTGGTTTGATTTAGCGCAAAGTAGAAACTTAGTTTTATTGATAAAGTGGTTTTGAAAGGACCATGTTTAACTACGGTTTCCGAATTTAATTTATTAGAGGACTTAAATGAGAAATGTTCGATTAAGGTGATATCCCCGAGCTAATCATTTTGGCTAAGCAGAGTTAGCCAAAAAACATTTAGCCATCTCAGGTATGTTTAAATGTAATTAAATTAAAGTGATATTTGACAATGCCTTAAATCTTGGTTAGGGAGAGCTAGCTTTGCCAAGATGTCAGAACTTTATCCTTAGGCAGCTTCTTAAACTGAGCTCTAGCTTGAGCAACAGCAAAGATTTCCAGGGCAGGCAGGAACAAGTAATGCAGGAAAAACCTTGTTCTGGCTTATACTATGAAACTTGGACCAGATCTGGGCATACCTACTAACAACCCTGTTAACTGAACAAGGGGTGCTGATAACTTACTAGTTGCTGTCAACCGAGACAGACATTCAGCCAGCAGCTTCCTGAGAGCACCATCGTAGTTACGGATAAGGGGTAGGGCATCTAATTACCGGTTTACCATTATGTGCAGAGATGGCAAAGTTTTATAGCCAGGACGCATAGTTAAAAGACACCAAAGCCATGTCTGGATTTGATGTGAGTCTATCAACATTCCCAGAAGAAATTCAACATCTGCCAGCAAAGAAAAAACCCTCCCAGTACAGACCCTTCCAAACAACATCCCCTCCCCACATACAACTACATATATAAATGCATATTTAGGTCCATAATAGGCTGGAAATCCGAAGAAAGCTAGAGAATTCTTCTCCAAGATCAAGAAATATTTGGGGTTTAAAACCAGACCTGGAATCAGCTCCTCACTGGTATACATTCCTCAAAAGACCCTTCAAAACTGTGCTCTACATTGAGCTTGAAAAATTCTGCGCTGGGAGAAAAATATGTTTAAAATTACATACAGAGTGCAAAATCAAACAGGTTGAAACAACAACAAAAAAGTTAGTTGAAAATTACAGATCTAATCTAAAGCTCAAGTGAAATCAACAGAAAAAGTCACACAGATGCTGATGGACTTAGGAGTTTCACAAGGCCTCACACCATGTGCCAGGCAGCACAACACGATTTCTTCCGTTAACCTCTTATTCCACGGAGACAAGGGGTTTGCCAAAATAGTCATAGAAAGGGAATAACCACATCCTTTCAGGATGCGTTTGGTGAGGCGTACGGAGCAGGGTCTGCCTGTGCGCTCATCAGCCGTGTCGGCGCTTGCACGGGGCAGTGGCCACAGGCGGCTCAGCCCCAGCCCCAGGGGACACGCTGATGGGGCTGCGCTGGTGCCAACGTGCTGCTGCGCTGGAAGCTGTGGGCAGCGCGAGCTGTCTTGAAACTCTTGGTTTAGAGAGGGAGAGGAACATGAACACACCGGGATATATCGGGCAAAATATTCATGCATGAATACATAGCTATCCCGCGAGCACCCTGGCAGAGGGATAATAGATAACCGTAATGGACTACATCCTACGAGCAAATGATGAAAAACATTATCCAGAAGGAAATGGAAAATTGTGGAATATGTTCATCTGCCCCAGGAGCCAGAACGGTTATCAGAAATTGTCTCTCTGAGTTTCTGATGCTCTTTCCTCACCCCACTTTTCTTCTTCCCTTTGCAGGCAGTCTGGATCCGACCCAGACCTTGCCATGCTTCCTACGCCCTAACTCCACAAAGCACATCGTGACCGCTGAGGATCAGGCACATACGGCACACTCCTTCCCCACCCTCCATAAACATTCACTGAAAGATGAAGCGCTAACAGGGTTTTTCCCCGTTAACAGTTACTGGTGGCACCAGCCAAAGCGCTGGGGAGGCACAGCCAGCCCGGTACAGCCACTCCTTCTCCTCTCAAGGATATAAATCCTCAGCAGGCTCCAGGCAGCGAATTTACCACTGTCAGCCCCTGAGATCCTCGCCTTACGAAGTGAGCCAGCAGGAAAGCAAGCAGGTTGATACTGGAACTGTTTTGTTTTGGCAAAGTTGGAGGGGCTTTTTTTTCTTATTCTTGTCTTTTTTTTTTTCTTTTTTTCCTCTCTCTTTTTTTTTTTTTTTTTTACAGAAGTGGTTTGCGTTTCGTTTTGGCACTTTCCATCAAAGCAGTTGCATCAGAAAATTCCTGACCAGCTCTAATCTTCATCGGTGCAGCTGCGCTGCGGTCGCAGGGCTACACGGCGCAGCTGGCGACTGCCCCAGGACTTCCCCGGGCGGGCGGCGGGGGGCCAGGCTGGCACCCTCCTGCCGGGCGGGGGCCATCGCCCACGCCGCCAGCCAGGTCCCCTGCTCCGTCCCGGGGTACGGCCAGCTGGTTTTGTTATGTGCATCATGTGGCCAATACTCCGTGCTTATTCCTGCCGAGCTCCCTGTCCACCCACACGGCCACAAGAGCCGCAGGGCTCTACCCTCGCTTGGGAAAAAACAGCTGTTAATTTTGTTTTTTACACTAGAAAGTGAGCTCCTCCGGGTAGCCAGAGAAGCTGCTGCCAAAAGGAAGAAAGGGCAATAGAAGAGGTTTTTAAAGACCATAAACACAGGCGGTGGCAGCCCAGCCATAACCCAGCAGGAGGATGGGCTGGCAGAGGCTTCCCAGTAGCACCAGTGCTGGGCAGGGCTGGATCCTCACGCAGGCACCGGCCGGCCGGTGTGCTCCACCTCCCTTTGCAATGTTTGAACAGGAAGTTTGATCAAAAAACAGCTTCTTGTTTTACAGCTCACAAAACCCAAACAGGGTCCGTCAGCAGGTCTTTGCTATGAACAGGGCAGCTCAGCACCTGTTGGAGGCTGGTAGAAAGGGCTGAAGAACCGCTCTCAGGTGGAACTGCCTGCTCCTTGAAATGACCAGACAGCTTATAGGAAAAGCCTACAGCCTAATTTAAACATACACAATGATTTTTACCAATATTGATAAACAGATGCATTTTTTAAACTTGACACGGGTTAGGTATACATCTCGCTATTCCCAGCTCCTCGCCACCCTGACTTCAGGGAGCGACAGCCGCTGCCCAGTTTACCCGGCCGAATTGCGGACATGGACCAGGGCTGCATTTGCTGCCAGCAATACCAGCCGTAAATCCCCAGGGGCTTGGGTGCAGGGAGGTGGCCAGGCAGGTTAAAATTGTCATATCAGAGATCAAAGGTCAAGAAAGAGATTTGCCCCAAATTATGCCGTTGGTCTCATTGTATTAATTATTGTTACTTCTTTGCTGTGTGCAAGCAGACATTTCAAAATGTTGGCTTTTTGCTACATTATATGTTTGTGCATTTTATTAGACTAATTTGAAAGATTCAAAACGATGAATAAATTGCCACTCTGTTTGCTTTATCTGCTGTTGCAGCCTATGCCCAACAGATGTCACATATGAAATTCAAATTACATCTTCAAATGGAGCATGACTTGGTAATGAATAATTCAAGACGTATACTGAAAATTAGAATGCTGTTTTTAAACAGTGTGTTTCTTAGCACAGGCAGCGTCAGTGGAAAAATACTCACCTATTTATCTGGCCGTTTTCTACCTCTGTGAAATCATTTGAATCATTGCTGATGTTATCATCTTCAGGGACAGTCATATTCTGCAATTCAGTCAGCTCTAATCCAGCTTTGAAAGGCATCCTGGGTGAGGAACTGTACGTATCCAAGAGTTTCTCCAAATATTAGTGCTCTGTTGGTATCTTGTGAGTAAACTGCAGCCACAGTGCCAGCAACCTAAATAAAACACAAGAAAAAACCCAAAGATCTATACCACCACCACCAGACAGCATTACCAGAAGAAACCAGTGAAACCTCGGCAGGAGGGACTGTCCTTACCAACCAAATTTGTATTGTTAGAAGGACCTCGGGTTACAACCCAAATGCATTGCAGAACAGTAGTAACCTTATATGCCTTAATGAGATCAACTTCACTAATCTTACAAATTTACCTAGTCCCGCAACCAACTGCTGAAGACGGTACTGGTATTTACAAACTACTGAGCAAACCAATCCTATTTGTTCCAGGAAAAAAGCTTAACCACCTACAAATTAAGGAATAAAAATTATTTGCTTGTCCAAGTCCCATTTCAGTATTCCGTGTTCAACTTCTGTATGTTCTCCACGTTGCCTCTTACTTAAAAATATAAATTAGCTCGTGTCCGTGCTGTTGCTAAGTGGATGGAACAGAGAGATAGAGTCATCCCAGCACTCTGTTCTGCTGGTATTTGTATTCCAGGTATTTGAATACGTTAAGGTTTTTTGGTAAAGAGTATGTGCAGAGGTTGCTTTGCGTATGGTTAAACTTACTCTGAACAGACAAAAAGAAACCCCTGAGCTCACGTACCATAGGAAGAAAGAGTAATGTGTACCTTGTGTCAAGCAGTTATTAGCTAGAGATCAGGTGATCTCTCCTCTGATAGATGTGTTGCTTAAAAGCACCAAGAATAACACCAAAGGCAGATCACACAAGTCTGCTACGGTGACATATTTCCTCATGAGCAATGCAAATCAACTGAAAGACCAATATTTTCCGGCGTCCGAACACTCTTGGCTGAGCTACAACTCCAGCGTGGTGCTGGGGCAACAGGATGTTATTCACAGACAAGCTCCTGCACCACAACCCCTCTCAATTCCCATTTTGTGAATGAATTTTCTGCAGTATTGGCAAACAACAAGTCACCCTGGGGTACGCAGTGAATGCTCAGATGCCAGATTAATTCCGGGATATTTTCAAATTCTTGGGGCTACCTCAAAACCATCAAACTGCTCGCACGCAACCAAAGAAGCAGGAGCATCCCTGGCTCTTGCAGGGCACTACGTCAAGGCAGAAGGATGTAGTTCACTTCTTCAGTTATGACATCTGCCTGTTTCAAATTAAGTTTACAAGACCCAGTACTTCTGGTTTATACCACATCCCTACCACGCAGAAAAGGCCTTTGCAAATGAGCTCGTTTTCCCCCTGTAAATACTTTCTCAGAAACGTAATTCTGTCTTGAAGTTTACATGTGCTCTCAACGTTTCCTCAAGAGCCCAAACTGTCCAAATTTCAGGTGCAAAGTTTAAAGGTAAGCCTCGAGGCTTAGAGCAGGGCAGGATCCGCTCTTTTCTCCTGAAGGAGCAACTAAGCAGGTTTTGGGGTGGCAGACAGGGCCTGGTACAGCCTGGTGCGAGGACTGGGGGGAGGGAATGTGAGCTGGGTCCTTTTCAACCGCTCAACAGAAGAGATTTCGACTAGAGATACCAGGGGAGCGACGGCTTGGGTATTAAAATGTTGGCACAATAGAAGAAGAAAAAAAAAAAAAAAGGATTTAAGCTGTGATAAATAAATGCTGACTGGCAAGCACAGGGTGCTTTTAGCAGTGACATTCTGGAACAGTCTTCCCGGAGACTGTGGGGATAAAATAGTCTACCTATTTTGGAAGAGAAGCACTATCTTTTTATAAAAGGATAAAGCCACAGGAGACGGTGACTGCTGAGGTGGCAAGGACCGAGCCTGCTGAATCCTGAAGCTTCTTGTGACCAGGAGTTCCTAAAATAAACAATTCCTTAATAGACGTGACAACCTCTGTACCGAGATCTGTATCCCCTGGCGTTTAAAAACCCGTGTCAAGGTTTGCCTAAGATTCAAGCAGAGCAGCTTTCCCTTTGGGCACCGTTTTGCATCGTGGTCTCCGAGGAGGATTTTCAGAACTGCCTTGACATTGCCTGTGCTTAATAAATTCCCCATTAAGTGCTTCAGAAGCAGGTGCTGAAATTAGCGCTCCGGTGAGGTAAAGAGCGTGCCGGAGAGCAGACTTCCCAGCTCACCGAGGTGCAGCTCCTGCTTCGCGCCGTTCTGCCCCTCTGGAGCTGAAACGCTGCAAGGCCGGACCGGCAAGAAAACAGCTCGCCGCTTTATTCGCAAGGAATCTTTGCGATGAATAAATGACAAACTTTTTTGTTTGTTTGTTTGTTTAACCAAAACTCCTGACTCTGCAAAAAAAAAACCCGATTGAATGAAGGTGCAGCAGAAGCTCGGTGCAAGCAGTGCCAGCTGAAGCACCAGCCATCATTTCGGCAGATCCCGGGTTTCAGGCAGATGAGCTGCCCCTGGAGCAGCAGGACAGCAGACACAACTTTGAATCTGCCTCGGCTTCTTGCTAGGTTAAGTGATTTATTAAAAAAAACCAAAACACCACCACCACCACCAAACAAACCCCTGAAACCAAAAAAATTGTGGGGTGAAACAGTGCATTGCACTTCCAAGTATGAGAAAACCTGGTCTCAGCACCAAAGCACAGAGGAGGGTGAAGGGAGGGTGGTGGGCCTGGGGACCAAAACTTTCACTGTCACAGCATGAACTCATCGCAAATCCTTGGCAAAGGATAACTACCTCATCCTTAGCACCTCCATCTGTAAAATGAAGATGACAATAGCGACAACAACACTCAGTTTGTGAAGCGCTTGCAGATGCAGAGGGAAAGGGTGATAGAAGTGTTGATACCTGGAAAAAAAAACACTATGCAAACTGCAATTTTTTTGCAAAGTTAACTTTACCTTAAAAGCATACAGAGCAAATACTTTGTCATTGCTAATCACTCTAGGCACCCTCCAAAGTGAGTAGAGTCCAGGTGGTCACGAGAATTCCACCCGCAAGTCACCTATTTTAAACTTCAAGTTACCGGATGCGACAAAACAGAGTCTACATAAAATCTACAGTCCAAAAGAGTAGGGTTCATGTCAACTGGCTTTATACCCTACAAGCCGAGTGTCCGCTCCAGGCTCATCACTTGGCCTCTACAGCAGAGCCGCGCGCTGCCAGAGGACAATCCACCCCAGCCCCCGGGAGGGGTTTGCAGCCACCCTCAGCTGCTCTCTGCAAACGCGACGGCTTTGCTCCCAACCGGAGCTTCCACACTGGGAGAGCTGGCATAAGCAAGTCACCACCTCAGGGGTAGGTGCCGCTAGTGCTGTGGGAAGAAAAAAAATTTAATTTGCTTCCACTAATAAAAATTCACCGTGTGTTGATGCTGAGCTGTACTGGAAGCAGCATGGTAGTATTTTTACTTTTAAGGCCTTTTCATTCAAGAAACATCATGAAATAAATGCAAATAAAAAGCTATCTTGGCAAAAGTACCTAGACTGAGCTTTATTCCTAATTTACATTGAAAGGCAGTACATAATCATGTGAAGGGTGACTGTAGCAATCCCAATCACTTCCAGTCACTGAGCCTACTACTCTGCCCAGCCTTAAACCTCCCAAAAAGAAAACTTCCAGATGCCTCTCTTCCAGAAAACTTCCATTGAACCTCTCTCTCCAGGCGCACACACACATAGTAAATCAACAAGAAGAAATAAGAATTTTGCTCTTCAAACTTTTCCACTCACATGGGCAAACACTCCTCCTTGAAGAAGGAATCACCCCAAGAGAAAACCAGGAAAGAGCTAATGACCCTTCTAAAGGAATCTCGAAGGTCTGTGTTTGGTAGTTGATCCAGCCCCTCTGTTTAGTAGAAAAAGCACTGCTCTGGCCTAGCAGCTTGGCTTTCTCTTTCAACGTCCCATGACATGCCTTGTAAAACCCATCATGGATAATTTACTCATCGTGTGTTCCTTGCAGAATATGGGAAAGATTACAACTGGTCACAGACTTCAGAAGGAGGACTGTGAGATGACACAAGAAGATAAAATAAGTTTATTTTTCTCAAGGACACTGAGGCCTTCACAAGCCATTAAAACACATTCCAAGAACTGGGGTAATTTTTTCTGTTGCCTTCTGAAACATTAAAAAAAAAATAAAAATAAAATCCCTACAACTCCATTTTTCTGGACTGTTAAAATTCCACAGCAGGAGTAATGGGCTCAAAAAGTCTGTCTTTGAAAGAATATGGTAATACAGACAATCTAACTTTATTTCTCCTGCTGGCTCAAGCATGAATCCTTTCTGGGCAGTATCTGGAAGAGGTGTAATCTCAGAAGCTGTGTTTTTCAGAAGTTGTAAAGGTCTCAAAAAGTTTTGTTTGGGGTTTTCTTTAAGGTTTTTTTTTGTTTGCTAGAAGTTCTGTTTTTAACAGTAGCATCGCTCCTGGCTGTAACGGTGATAACTTAATTCACAGGCCATTTTTTTCATATCCTGTGAATCACATCATTCAAAAAGCACCATCTTAAGACACATGGCTGCCCAAAAGCTGACCCAGTATGCGAGAGGCATTTGGGTAAGTGGTCAGGCTGGACACCACCTCGCCTGTCTCTGGGTATGGTTTTTGTCACTTGTCCTCACACACTCACTGGGCACTTCATTCACCGAGCGCTACCCGCAGTCGAACGGTTTTGGGGATGGCAAATATCCAAGACACGCTAAGCAATTTTAACTATGAAATTCAAGATAATTTGCTTAAAAGCTGAAATATGACTCAACTTTCTTCTCAAAGGGAGTTTTGCCAAGAACTCCTCTTGGTCGGTTACGAGTCATCAGAATCTAGTGCTTGAGCTTCACACAAGCTGTTTTTATTCCTGCAAAGCCTGAGATGTGGTACGTCTTTCTTTGCTCACACTTTTGAAAGTTGTCTCAAAGAAGATCAATACGACCAGTAAGTCACCATGGATATAAATAATGAAACACTGAGCCTTAAATTCTGTGTACGGACTATTCACTTAAATGTCAAAAAGCAAGAATAGGCTTTATACGTAACAGTATCACATTGGGAGGCGGGGAAGCAACTCTCTCCTTTTTTGTTCAGCATTAGTGAACAAAATTAGTTAGCGGAAGAGCAACTACCTCCTCTTTGTTTGGCATTAGTGACACCTGACATGTGGAACATAAAGCTCCCGATTTACTCGTCATCTACAGGAAGGACAAAACAGAGAGATTAGAGAAGAGCCACGGAGATAACAAAGAGCTTGGAAATTAAAGACTGACTCACATCCACTGAGCAAACATCTGCAGTGTTTGAAATGTCATTGCCTCCAGCTCCTCGGTACTGCCCTTCTACAGCCGGCTGCAGCCGCGGGACAGGAGGAAGGAAGCGGGTTCCCCTCGGTCCCGCTGGTGGTCCAGCCCCAGTGGTCTTGAGGATGCCATGGAGAACCACCGAGGTGCCGGCACGCATCCATCCTGCCCACTGGCAACAGGCAATGTGGAGGCTGGAAGGCCTTCCAGCTGCTGCAGCTGTTTGCTCGGTGGCTGCAAGCCATCACCTTTCCTTTCCGGACTCCTCCTCTCTCACACAGCCCCCACGGCGTGAAAAACAGTTAAAAGGTAAGGTGTGAGGGGAAACAAACAAGTGACAGAAGACTTGAGAAGGAAGCTCGGAGAAGGATGCTATAAAAAAGAAGCGAAGAGCACAAACGTGGATTCTCAAGCTTTCCCTCGGTACTGCATGACCTTGCGCTGCAACAGGAAAATGTTCCTGCTTGGCCCCATCGCTCTCCACGCTGCCCTTCCATGCTGCCATAAAGAAAGGGAAGACAGTCCCAAATTAAGTCTCGACAGGCTACTCAGCTGATCAAAGGCAGGCAAATAAGAAATCATAAAATCCCAGTCTGATTCACCCAGTGATTCATTACTTTAGGCAAAACACTTAAAGATGAGCCATAAAGGAAAATGGTTTTAAGTACATTTTTGTTTTGAGCCCTTCCCAGTCAATTTAGGGAAGGCATTTGGCAGAGGAATATATTCACATTTTTTCCTAATTATATTTCTCTGTGAAATCCTCTCAACAGCCTCGGTTTTGCTGAAGAGATCCCAGAACGCACCGCCACGAATAAACGAACTCTTGTCTTCCACGGAAAGTGGAAGGGCTGTATGAGTGGGGTTTTACGGGTTACAGCAATGAAACAGTCTATCCAGATGTATGTGTAAGGGTTAAATATCAGCTCTGAAATTCTTATTTAAAATAAATTTTGTACTACAGAAGGAAGAACCCTTTGCATAACTTCATACGTAACTCACATTGTCTCCTGCCCCAGTTTACAAGTAATTTCTTTGCTTCAGTTTTCTTGACTGTAAGAGACTCAAAAATGATATTTACCCGATAAACTTGTACAAATACTATGAGAGTTAACTGCAAAAGGGCTGTGAAACACTTTCAACGTGAAAAAGCTGCCATTTTTCCCAAGACTGGCCGCTCAAACTTCTTGGATTGGATTAAGGTCACAGCAATAAATACCTACCAGAAAGGAAACTGAATTCAGGCTTAGAATATTTAAATATTCCCTCAGCATTGCATTTACCTTCACAATACAAACTTTTAAAGCAGTGGCTATTGTCACACTATGCGCTAAGCGTGTTTCTACAGAACCGAGCAAGCTGAGAAAAAGACAAGGGAGATCACAGGAGGAAGGAGAGCCCCGTTTCTGCTCAGTCACCACTCTCCCCCGGTAAAGAATAAACCCCAAAACAACAAAACCCCAGCAAAATGTAGGACAGAGATCCAGGATGAGCAGCCCGCAGGTAGAGGGGCTGAGAGCGCCCCCCCTCTCCCCTTCCATCCTTTAAAACCCTTATAAAAAGCAGGATTTGGACATGAAGGACAATTGCTCCTCCATGTTCTACGCCAGTCTGCAGAAAGCCTGGAACAACTCGGAGGAGGATAACCCGCTGCACAGGGGGGTGTGGAGTGTGGCGCTGGCTGCCAACACGTCTCCTGTCCTCACCCGGGCTGGAGAGACCAGTTGGTCCAACTACAGCATAAATAGTCTCCAGTGACAAGCCAGAGGATGCTGCAGTGTGCTTCAGTGAAGTGCTCTCTCTATGGTGCCTCTTAAAAAGAAGGAAAAAAAAAAAAAAAAAAGCACAACAAAAACCCTTCCAAAAAGGCAAAGTCAAATAGGAGTCACTCAGTACGACAGTGAAGCAGATCCCATTTTAGTCAGTGAATTTCCACTGAGCCACAGCAGAAGGCCTCTCTGCTCACCAGCAATATGGCAATTCCTACATTTCAGGCAGGTTTTGTCAGTCGGTTTCAGCGCAATTTCGGCATGGACTTCTACCCTGAAAAGGGCAGTTATTGATACTCTCTATCCTTCAGCAACAGATGGAATTTCCCTTTAGAGGCTTTTTAAACAAAGTTGGTATTTTGGTGGCAAATGAAGTAGAAGTTAGATGGAAGGATGCTCTTTCTTTCTCCCCCTGTAGCTGTTTTTACTTCTGATCTAAGATGGTTAGACTCAGAATATATATTCCCCCCCCCCCCCCTTTTTTTTTTTCTTCCAGGATGCATTTTATCAATTAACAAGGATCTATTTCTAATACTTTACTTTTAGAACAATGGCTGGTCCATGTTATTTTGCCTTTCAAGCACGTGTAAAACCCAAACAAACCTAAAGGTGAATGAAGCATCGCAAAGCGCAGGTTACTACCATTTGGAATAGAGGTTAGCAGAAATGCCCCAAAGCTCTCCGTGGGACACTGAATAGCCTAAGGACATGTGGCGGGTTCAGCTGGTGGCACAAGCAGGCTGTAGCTTCACCTTCCATAAAACCAGCTGCCAAACAGGGGGGGTGTTTCAGCCCTTCTAGTGTCACATAAACAAAGCACGGCTTTACACACCGCCTCGTCTCCTCTTTCACAGGGAGACCCGTCCTAGCTACAGGTTGCATTACAAACTCTGCAAAACAATGGAGCAAACCCCCTGCCATAAGAGCAGGCTGGACCTATATACCCGTGAGCAGACGCATATCCAAGGCACCCAAACCTGCCCCTTTTTGTTCTCGCCTTGGGCTCATGAAAAGCCAGCAGCTTAGCTGTTACTATGTATTTACGGGCAAACACTCACACACGGAGACACGCGTGCGCGCCGTGGGCCCAGCCTGCATTTTCTGAATACCGTGAAACTTCCCGGCGCTGCCCCTCCGGCAGCGCCGGCCGTAAGGGAAAGGCAGGAGCGATGCCCGGCGGGGCAGGGATGAACCCGCGGCCGCGCATCTCGCGGGGGCTGCGGCACACGCGGCCCGGGCCGCGCACTTCCAGCCATCGCGTTTGCCAGCCTGAAACTATTATTTCGTTTTATTTTTTTTTATTTTTATTTTTAATTTTTTGGCGCTGCTAGCGAAAGCTCCTAGATGCCGACTGCCGGTTCGCTTCTTTTTTATTTATTTATTTATTTCCCTTTTTTAAATTTTATTTTTTAAAGGCGCGCCGCAGCGGCTCGCCACGGCAGCATCCCGGCGAGCCAGCTCCCCCCCTCCTCGCCGCCCCGCCGGCCGCGGTGAGATGCCGCATGGCCGGCTCCGTCTCCCTCCCTTTCCCCTCCCGCAACGATGCCGCTGGGCTCCCCCATCCCCTCCCCGACTCGCTCCGCGCATTTTGAAGGTTTGAAATCGGCAGGCCCGGAGGGGGAAGGAGGCAGGTTTGGCGGAGGGGAAGGGGGAGAGGCGGGGGGGAGCTGCGCAGACGGCGGAGACAAAGCGGCGGGCTCCGGCCCGCGCTGCGCGGCCGCGGCGCGGAGACAAAGGCTGCGCGGGGAGCCGCGTTCCCGTCCCTGTCCCCGTTCCCCCCCCCCCTCCCCAAGATTGCATCAGCTGCTGCCTACCTTCCCCAGGAGCCGCGGGGATCCCCCGAGGAATAATCCACCCTCTCCGGCGGGAGCCGGCCGGAGCACCCCGACAAATAATTACAGTGATAATAATAAAATAAATTTTAAAAAAAAATAAAATTAAGGAAAAGGGGCGAGCGCGGGTTGGGGGGGGAATTAAATTGGCGAAACGAAGACGGCGAGGAAGATGCCGCTCCTCCTCCCGCCGCGGGTGTGTGCATGTGGAGGTGGGCGGGCGGGCAGGCGGGAGCGCGCCGGGCGCGCCGCCGCGCCAGGGCCGGGGCTGGGGCCGGGGCCGGGGCCGGGGCCGCGCCGCCAGGTGCTACGGGACGCGGAGCCCCGCGGAACCCCCGCGCAACCCCCGCAGCGCCGCCTCCCCGCGGCCGCCCGCTCGCACGTGGCCCCGGGCAGGGGACCCCCCCGACCCCCCGCCGCATGGACATGCGGCACCTTTCTTTTTTCAATAAACATTTTTTTTAGCTCTTTTTACGACAACAACAGCAAAATAACCATTTTTCTGTCTCTTTTTAGGCCAAGGCTTGCCCACGGGAGAACCACTCCTCCCGGCAGGCTGGATTTTTGCGGCGTTTTCCCTGAAATGGCCACGGAAGATCTGGCATCATCATGTTACCCAATTTCCTGTTCCGTCATGCAAAATATATAAGCTGAAAATGCTGCCATTTGTGTGAGAGGTCAGAGCATTTCCAACTGGGGCAAAGACATGCTTTTTAGTTACAAAGGGGGATTTGATGTACAAGGTGATTTGCTGTAGCATGTTATTTCCATCCTAATCTCTCGAAAGCATCGTATGAGCTTTTTGGCTTGGGGAAAAAAACTTTTTAAGAACAAACCTCAAGCAAGATGGCACTGCAGCCGACAAGTTTGAGACTGTCGTCCTTGGTTTCACTCCACACAAGATGTCACTTGCATGGGGTATCACAAAGCAAAAAGTAAAAGGATGCTAGAGCGTGCGGGTTTGGGGACAGTTGGCCTGGCCACGTGTGGAGGGGGGACGGCTGCTGGGAAGCTCTCACGGCAGCTTCTTGAGGTGTTCGCTCTGGAAGTTCCCCTACCGGGTCTCCTAAATGTCAGGCCAAAAAGGCAGATGACACACAAGAACAACTGTGGTTTTCAAATTACCACCTTTGCATGTACAAGTTGGTTTCCCATTTTAGTGCTCGTACTGCATTTTTTTTTCACTAGGGTAGTTCTTTGGATGAGAAGCGCTGTGCAAACAGTAATTTAATTAACACCCATCGCACCCCACTAGGATGAAAGCCATATCATCGCAGTATCAAGGGTGAAGGTGGAGGAAGAGCTAGCTGCCCAAGGTTGTTAAGCCAAGGGTTGCTCTATCAACACTTCCTCATGTGAATAAACCTCTCTGGGGCTCACACCAGTAGAAATTTCAGATAAACCAAGGATGTGGGGTCAGATTCCAAGCTTGGGGCTTGACTCGCCATCCAGACTGATGTGCAAGGCACCATCCCTGAAAGCAAAGAAGAAAGTAGTTGCAATTCACTCTTACTCAATTAGACTTATTTCTCTTCAACCTCCCCCCAAAATTGCTAAATAAAAATGTGCATTGTGTAGTGGCTGTGGTCAGGTGGTATTGTTGTATATAGGGAATATATATATTCTGTATATATATGTATTGTATAGAGGGAATAAGAAGAAACTGTACTTTGTTCCTTTAAAACAAAATGTTATCAGGCTGACTACCAGGCGAATTTGTTGTGTTCTGTTACCACCACTCATTTTGTACCTGTAAAGGCAGGCCTTTTCTACCTTACAGATGATTTGATTCTTACCTTATCATGTACATTCTTAGAACAAAGGCAATTATTTTTCTTGGAATTTGGAAAAAATCTTTTTAGCATATCTTAACACAGCTCCACAAAAATGATAGCACTTCTCAGAAATGAAAACTATTTTACTTTGCACTTTTCGTATTTCAAGTCTCTCCACTCTTCCCCTCAATAGCTTTCTGACTTGGTTCTGTTTGCCTTGATATTCTGTGAAACCCTGATGCTTGAGACCAGTATCTTCCAGTTCTACCTTTTATGATTTCTTGTGAGCTTTTTTTCAATAGGTTTTCATGCCTTTCACTCCTTATTGACCTTATTCGCTCCTCCTGGGTCTTTATCCTTTTCACTTATAATCTCATTCCTATATCTGGCTTCAGCTATACTGAAGATTCAGGAATTTGCTTTTACATTTCAAACCCATCATTGTTCTTCCTCTTGTCCGTCTAGAACTCGCAGTTCTCTTCTTGGATGCCTTTCAATGCACTTTTATCTAGTCAAAATGGATCCTCTTCTCTTTCCTCTGAAATAGCCCTGAGCCCTTCTCTGTCTGTGATAACACCATTCCCATCCTGCTTTTGTTCAGACCTGCAACTTCCAAATGATCTTTAGATTATATTTCAGCTGCCTGAAATGCATCAACAGCCGCGTTCATTTTCAGAACTACACTCCGAAGTGCAATGTTCTTCCAGAGTCTGGAAAATTCCCTTCTAAACTGTTCTTCAAAAGATTATGCTTATTGACTAGCTTAAACTGTCTAATGGAAACTGCAGGCACAAAACAAAAAAAATATACCTACATGGTAAAAGTGAACTTAAATCAAAAGACACCATGTACTTCTTTGTTTGACTAAATTATCACACGTGTGACATTTGGCAAGCTTCTCCATGCACAACTTATGCATGCTGTTTGATTTGGGGTGCATTTTATTGAAAATGGGGCTTGGTTGGCTTCTTTGCTGTCCTGTGCTTCCAAATTGCAGCGGAGCCTACGAAAGATTCCAAGCACAATTCTTGCACCTGGCACAAAACTGATGACAGAGGGTCATTAAATTTGGATGATTACGCATTCAAATATTTTACCCCTGGGCAAATATATGGCTACGGGCCAGGGGAAAGCAGTTGCTGGAGTCGGAGGTAGCTGTGCCTGGGGCAGGGGGATTCACAGCCGATGTGATGAGCCTGACAGGAGGAGCTGGAGGTGCTTACAGAGTTCTCTTCACCTCTATTTTAGTACATCCGTCATTGGCATGTTTGAGCTTACGTGTTAGTACTTGCGTGAAAGAGAGGAGAATAAAAGAGAACAGATGAGAAGCAGAAAGCCAGCTGAAGGAGAAAAATCCTGTGTTTTGGAGAGAAGCTGCTTGCTGCCAGAAAGCGACCTTGAACACCTTTGGAGTCTCTGACTGGCCTTCAGGAATGGCCAAGAGTGATGAAGAAGCTCAGGGTGTAGGCAACATCTATTTTTGCACCTCAGTCCTGCATCTACATCCTGTGCTAGTTGAAATAAAAAATGTATAGACTTTTTGGGCTTTTTTTGTTTCATTTGTTTTTTTGGAATTAAGACTTTTTGTCCATTCGCTGCAGAGAGACCATGAGCTTAGGTCTGAAGCCCTCAGCACAGGAAAGACATGGGCCTGTTGGAGTGGGTCCAGAGGAGGGACACAAAAATGCTCAGAGCGCTGGAACACCTCTGCTATGACAGCAGGCTGAGGATGTTGGCGTTGTTCAGCCTGGAGAAGAGAAGGCTCCGGGGAGACCTTATTGCAGCCTTTCAGTACTTAAGGGGGGCCTACAGGAAAGATGGGGAGGGACTTTTTAGCAGGGCCTGTTGCGATAGCACAAGGGGTAATGGTTTTAAACTAAAAGAGGGAAGATTCAGACTAGATCTAAGGAAGAAATTTTTTATGATGAGGGTGATGAAACCCTGGAACACGTTGCCCAGAGAGGTGGTAGATGCCCCATCCCTGGAAACATTCAAGGTCAGGTTGGACGGGGCTCTGAGCAACCTCATCTAGTTGAAGATGTCCCTGGTCATTGCAGGGGGGAAGTTGAACTAGATGGCCTTCAAAGGTCCCTTCCAACCCATCCTATGATTCTATTCTATGATTCTATTCTATGATTCCATGATAAGGCAGCCTCTAAGCTACGGGGCTGCTCACAGGAGGGGGGCAGTAATGGTCCTCTTTCAGGAAGTAGTTAGACAGTGTCTAGTAGTTAGTCTCTTCCCACCAAGGCTTCACAGAGACGTGGGTGTTGCAGATGTGCTGCAGGGAGGAAGAAATTGCTTGTACCTACTTGGGCTGAGGGTGGTTCAAGCCCAAACATACCACGGGGCCCACTGAGGTGGACGAACTCTTCCAGGGTGGTACAGCGAGCTATTGCACCAGCCAGTGCAACTTTCCGCTTGGAAATAAAGTAACGTTTTCAACAAATATCTATAATTTCTCTAGTCTGTGATGCTGGGACCTGCTATCAGACAAAAATAAAGGTTTCTTGAAAATCTACTATCATGCTAAAAGCCTGCTGGTGCTAGCAGAGTCCCAACATGGTTCTGTGACATTAGTTGAGTAGGATATTTTGCCTAGCAGCTGAGCAAGGAGAAACATCACTGACTATGATGCGTACGATCTGTACATGACTGGTCTTGCACGATACTCTGAAAAGAACTGCCCACACTTGTCACAGACTTCGTGGACACCGATAGCATCAACTGTGTTTAAACATGTGTTCAGCCGCCTCCAACTCTGCACGTTGAGACAATCTGTTTTCGAGGGCTGCGAAATCTTGCATGCATGTCTGTGACTCTGTGATCATGAGATGGTATCATTTGTTAGTTTCCTGGCCAAAGTGTGGTATAGAACTACAATGACTAACCCTGGTTTAGTAGGAGGAGTTCTCTTCTGCTCTTCCTCTTTAGATTCAGGAATTCATGCAGCGAACCAGGTAGTTGTGCTTTTTTCTCCTTACCTTCTGATCATCTGCCCTAACTCTTTTCTTTGGTCAGAAGTGTTTTACTGGAATACAAAGGTTTCAAACTTCTTGCGTGAGGCTAAGGAAATAGCAGTGACTAAAACAACGAGATTTGCAAGTATGATAAGTGCCTGTAGTGGTAGTAAAAGCTTCACTTAGATGCACTTTAAAAGTATGTGTAATGAAATGCTCTTTTGTTTAATCATGTTTAAGGTGTTGCTTCTTACCATCAATTTATAGTGCTATAGACCAATTTATATGGTCTGAGTAGACCATAAAAATTTGATGTTTCTGAAATGAGTGGATTCAGACTTTGTTGTAACCATGATGAGTTGTATGACAACACAAAGAGGAGAACCTTGCTCCTTTTCCCCAGAAAAGGATATTTTTTGCCCTTCCATTTGTATAGAGTAACTTTAAAGGCTTGCTCAGCATTTTGAGGGATAGCACCTGTGATGTCAGGTTGCCAGAAATGGTCCTGGCAACTTGCAACTCCTAGTCCCAGCAAAAGGCATAGCTATGGAAGATGGGATGTGTCTAGAAACATGAAATAATTGATAAGTGCTGTGAATTAAATTATACTAAAGACAATTTACTTAATCTGGGACTGGCCTGCTAGTGCACAGCCCAGTAATTGAATTCTCCACTGTTAAAAAAGATAGATTAAAAGATACTTATATAAAAGAAAAAAAAATGAAAGTTTAATTCAGACTTTGTGTGCCAAATATCCAAATCCATATCATTAGTTAGAAGCACTCAGAGTGGCTGAGCATCTTTCACCACTGCTTAAATCCATGGGAGCTGAGGCAACTCAGTATCTCTAGAAATCAGAGCGCTCATTTTCCTGACTGTATATGAAATTAGATGCTAACCTGTAAGTAACCAGGTAGCACATACTGACCTTATTGTAATACAACAATAATGTATCTTGGAGAAGTTATGGGATCATGAAACATCATGAAATGAGTGAATCTAAAAAAAAAAAAAAAGGAGTGAATTCTTATTTTTAACCATTCCCATCTAATAAGATGACTTAAGCTTTTCATGATGGTGGTAAAATGATGAACTCTTTAAAACACCACAGTAAAGAAACAACCAATAAAGATTAGCTTTACACACAAGAAATTCATACTCAAGGAGCAGAGGTCTAGGTTAAAATGAAGTTCTTTAAGAACATCTTGATGGCTAGTATTTTTTAAAAGAATGAAACAAAATAAAGCTATTGCCATGTCCAAGGACACATTGGGAAGTATGGCTGAAATACAGCAGAAATAGTAAGCTTATTTAAGAGTGGAGGTTGTTAAAATATCTGTAAGACAGGGCAGATGCCTCATGTGGAGCCCGGTACCCATCCCATGGTTCCCCTTGTATTTACATTAGCTTTTGCCATTCTTTAAAATGCAAACAAATTCTGATTTCATTAAACCTAAATGAAATCAGTGAAAGCAAAATTTAATCCATAATTTACAAGGCTTTGGGTATCATGTGTTCCACGAAAGTCCTTCCCTGGAGACCGTGACAGTGCTGTAGGCCAAAGCAATGTTCTGTGCGTGCGTGTTCAGTGGTTATTAAATGTGCATGCATTTAATAATGTGTTTATGGTGGAGTCAAGTTCTGTGGAAAAAACCATTAAATGGATGAAATTAAGCTAACTGGAACTTCATGTTATAAATATAGCCAAACTTCCTGATCTGCTCCAGACAGAGAAGTCTCCAGCACTGCTGGTACTGCTGCTTCCCTCGAGCCTCCCTTGCAGCACGGAGCTGGTCAACGCCAGCGCACCTCCCTGATGTGCTACTGAGCTCGAGCTGCAAATAAGGAAAAAAAGGCAAATAGCAGACAAAAATATCAAAGTATACAGGTCTACTAGCAGCCGTGCTTAAAAGCATTCTGTTACCTGTGCGGTAACCTATTTCTCTTTCTAGTTTTAGGCTTCATATAGCAGCTGTCATTACAGTAATGAAGTGATTAGATCTGCTCTGTTGCCTAATTACAGGACTAGAAATGGCATGCATTCCTGCAATCTAGTTAAGTACTCCATATCTGAATCCTCTGATTTCAAGGATAGTCTTTGGGAAATTATCTTTAGAGCACATAATTTTTTTTTTTTTTTAAAGTGCACTTGATTGAAGTGAGGAGTCTATCATATCGTAGAATTATTGATTATGGTAAGTACTTTGAACTTTCACAGTGTTTTTCATGCCAGAATCTCCTAGTATTTTGCTACAAGGGGCAAGTATTATTAGTCCCACTGCAGATTGAAAACTTGGAGGAAAAATAAGAGAATACATCATTTATTTAGGATTCCCACCAAACGGTGGAGCAAGACTAGGTAGTTCAAGACTAGCTACCTACTAGCTACTAAAGCTATCCTTTGCTTTAATGTCCTTGAGGGGATCCTACAAGCAAAAAACGTTTTGTTGCATTTCTTTAGGATGGAAGAGTCTTCCGTGCAGGTCCTGGTGCTATAGATTTTGGGTACAAAATGAGACTGCTCGCAGCCTCCAGTCGGACACAGCACCTGCAAGTTTTCTTTCCCAGAGTAGTTCCCTTCTCTTTGTACAGCAACCAGGAAGTTCTCTGTGGCCATATTAATGATAGGAGCACAGTATTACAAGAGAAAAGATGTTTTAAAAGATTACCTTAATTATCAGTATATGCCTCTACAGAGGTAGGTCTACCTTCATGCCAGCTCCTGACGTCTTTGGAAATGGAAAGCCGAACCTCGTCCCTACAAGGTTTTATTGTCAGTTTTATTGTCTTCCAGCAACTGTATATTTGCCCACCTAAAATGCGTTGCAGGAGTTGTGGACTTATATCCTTCTCCTTTCTGGGCTTACATCCCTATAGTATCCTATCTGGGACGCTTGGTGTGACCAGAAGTTGAGCATCCAAGTGAACACCACCTGCCTTGTCCTACAGCCTCTTCTGGTACACGGGGGTTAGCGGAAGATGCTGTTCACTTAGCAACGCATACAACTAATTGTGTACATTCCTACAGCAAACAAGATAATGATTATCAGTGGAACATGCACAACTCAAACATCAGTAGAAGCTCTTCACACCGGAAAAGGAATTCAGTAGTTTTGATTCCCACTGCTTTATCTCATCTACAAGTCCCTCCTGTTTTACCATCTGTTTCACATTGCTTAGTCAGAAGATGAAGAAATCAGGTAACGTTTTAACAAAGCTCTGTCAGGGGAAAAGTACAATAAAATTTCTAAGACCCATGCAAAAGTCTGAAGGTTGATTTGAAGGAAATAATCCTGAGGTAAGGGACAGTAGAAAAAATTCTCACAAGATCAGAGTGCAACACGTGCTTTGCCAGCAGACATGGTGCATAAAGCTCTGGGTAACCAGAAAGCAGAAGATATATTACAATATGTAGTATATATAAATACATACATACTACTATTTTGTAGATAAAATTTACAAATATATGTAGAGTGTACATTACATGTTAGCAGATGTCTACTGTATCTCTATAATAAATAAATTTGAAAAAAGATGCAAATGGGTTTAGAATGTGTATTTGATGCATGAACTAGACTGTAGTTTTTTCAGAGTGTTCTCAGTTCAAAATGGCCATTAGAAAATGCTGTCTTCCTAAAGCCTTGCCTTGGCAGCAAATCATAGCCTGATCCTGCAAATTTTGTGCACTCAAGTACCGAAGTCGCATTGGAAATATTGTTATGGACTGGCGTATGCAAAGCTGCCTGGCCCAGTATGTTTTTACTATTACCCTGATGCAGTTGTAAAAGGAAGGAGGAAGTGCATTTTGTAAATGTGTTCTGAAATATTAATGTTCATTGCAAATTCTACCTGATTCAGGTTGCAGACGCTTTTCTAAAAGATTGTCATCTAAAAATGCCATTTTCAGAAGAGTCACGAGGCCGGTTTTGCAGAGTCCATCACCCCACTTCGCTCCCCGTGTGCAGGGGACTGCGGGAAGTCATGCCTTCAGCACTCTCAGGCATTGTTAGGGCTGACTGGAAGCTCCTTGAAGTCAATGACGATGGGCAGGTAAATAAAATATAGCCTGAACTGAAATACTTTCTCAAATTTGGTCTATAATGGGATGACCAGGAAGTAAAGATGTAAATAATTGCTCAGAAGTTACAAGGGTCCAGGGGGAAGGAGCAGCCCGGGGAGGAGCATGCCTCCATCATTGACTGCAGTTGCACAGACGTCTCTTTTGCTTTGAGCCAGGCTGGGGTCCAGGTTAAGAAGAACACCCCTCAAGCCTTGAGCTCAGATCAGTTCCCAGAAGGGCCAGTGCAGAGACAGAAACAGGCAGGTGGTGCACAGGCTGTTTTGCTGCCCCAAAGCCTGCGCTGGCATTTTTAACCCACGTGAGTTGTCCACAAGAACTTGTCTGGGACCCGACTTCCCACCGCTGGACAAGGGACTTTTTCTCCCACCCCTTCTTGTCCCCTTCCCAGACTGGGTGCTTGAGAGTCCCCACTGTGCTGTTGTTCGCCCTGTACCAGAACAGGTCCCTTTCTGGGACCCAGGCATCCTCAGTGGAGACACACCAGCACTGGAGGAGTCCGGGGTAGGACTGGGGTGGTGGGACCAGAGCAGGGTCACAGAGTTGCCAGACTCCCTGCGGGCTGCCTGAAAATACAGGGGAAGGAGCAGGTGATGCAAACCTCCGGTACGACTGAGAAAGGACACTTTATGTGACAGCCTGGAGGGAGCACGGGAGCTTGCCCTGCACCTGCGGTGGGAAGTGCAGCTCTATAAGAGCTACGCGGCTCTCTGGATTGTAAACCCACGTTTATTCCTGCTTCCTGCGTAAAAGCAACAGTTCTGCATTTTTTTCTTGCGTTCTGCACTCTTTGGGGTTTTTTGCACTAAAGTTTATGGTTTAGTGGAAAGGTGAGGGGTGTGAAAAACCCAGGTGTCAAGTGGCAGATCCACCGTCAGCAACAGCTAGACAGGGCTGACTGCCCTCCTCCCTTCTTGGCTGAGACAGGACAAATGGGAAGTGATCGTGTCTCTGTACTCAGCACTGGTGAGGCCTCACCTCGACTACTGTGTTCAGTTCTGGGCCCCTCTGTACAAGAGGGACATTGAAGAGCTGGAGCATGTCCAGAGGAGAGCTACCAAGCTGGTGAGGGGTCTGGAGACCAAGTCATAGGAGGAGAGGCTGAGGGAACTGGGCATGTTTAGCTTGGAGAAGAGGAGGCTGAGGGGAGACCTCATTGCCCTCTACAGCTACCTGAAAGGAGGTTGTAGAGAGGTGGGTGTTGGCCTCTTCTCCCAGGTGAATAATGACAGGACCAGAGGAAATGGTCTGAAGTTGGGGCAGGGGAGGTTTAGATATTAGATATTAGGAAGAATTACTTTACTGGAAGAGTGGTCAGGCACTGGAACAGCCTGCCCAGGGAGGTGGTTGAGTCACCATCCCTAGAGGTATTTAAGAAACATCTAGATTTGGCACTTCAGGGCACGCTCTAGTGACAGAGATTGTAGAGTTGGGTTTTTTTGTGTGTTTATGGTTGGATTCGATGATCTCAAAGGTCCTTTCCAACCATGAAGATTCTATGATTCTATGAAATGCAGCCCAACAACTCCCTCCAAACCACCTAATGGTTGGAGCATGACCAGCCTAGGAATTTTTCAGATTTTGATTGTGGTTTTAAGAAACTTGAATCAGGACCTGAAGTGAAAGAGCGATCAGACTTTGGGGCATGCCCACTGCCGACAGTGAGAAAAACCCAAACAAACACAGCAGCCTGTGCTATAGGGAACTAGGAAGCTAAAAATATGGTATATCATAACTTGTTTCACTTCATAATTCCGTTTGAAAATGTTCTGCGTTTAACCAGGGGAGCGACGTGTAGCAAATTTCTGGGAACCTCACCCCACTCACAGTAAATACTCAGCAAGCAGAGAAGACAACGTCCATAGACGACCAAGAAGCTCTCGAAGCTTACAGCACTGTGCAATTATTACAGTCTGAGCATTTTTTAAGCGGAGCAAATATTTGCTTTCAATTTCACGGCTGGCTGTTGTGACGATGTACGTGGCTTCCATGGGCACAAGCATTCACTTGCTCCTTGTTTGCCTTTTAGTTTTCAGGCAGGAGGGTTCGGTGCCAGCGTGTAGTATTACATACATGAAGCTATTTGCTCTTCTCTGACGTTCAGCTAGTCTGAAACGGCTACTGATGCTTTTCATTTTAATTTCTCACGTGGATTAAACAAACATGTGCCACTCACAACAAACACTGCTGCTCATGACTCATTAAGCTGTGTTTCCTAACCAGGTAATCAATTGCCTGAAAATGCTGTGACAACAGAGTTGATGAGTTGTGTAATGTGAAGAGGATGGTAATGCAACCGAAGGCTGCCTTCTTCAGGCCTTTCGCACGCAACAGTGCTGCACTGGGGCTTCTAAAAATGGAGGGATTTTTCCTCATCGTTTTAATCTCATCTTTGGAAAATTTCCAAATTGAAATTAATGTTTTTTCCCCTGCCTTTTTCCTTACCTTTTTTCCCCTTTATTAAGGCTAGGTTATATCATAGATAACATTATATCGCGTTGCACCATGGAAAGGGTGGAGCGCCAATGCCATTAGTTAAGGACAGACAAACCTTTCTCTGTCCTAGCTTCAGGGCATGACACTTCGCTAATTAAAATACCCCACTGCCAGCTCACCTGCAGAGCTGATCCAGGCCTCACCCTGGTATTCCCGATGGGACACGGGGACAGCAAGCTCACACTGCGCCCTTCCTCATCTTGGCAACGATACGCAAAACCGAGGTGGTCCATTCGGGGCTGTTTGAGTATGGATATTTATTTGCGTGCTCTCTTAGAGTTTTGGAGTCCATGCTGTACATTTGGAGAGTGAAATAAAACTTTAAAATATAACTTGGCAATCTAGTGTTGAAAATCTAGTGGAAAATATTCGCCTACTAACAAAAATGACCCCTCCTCCTGCATTTATCCAGTCTAAAATTCATACGGAATTCACTCACGTTTCATTTGCAAGCCTATCATTTTCCCTAAGAAATTATTTCTTACCGTGAAAGTGTTTATTTTCTCCCATGCCAGTGACACGAGGCTGCTAATGTCGTTACACTAATGCTTGAACTGTTCATATTGTTGTCATGCTGCTGCAGTAAAACTTGCCCTCTGCTTTCCAGTCATTTGGATGATTGTGTGTTAGCACATCAGCGGGATGGCAATGGCCCGGGACACGGTTCCTGCAGACGGAGGGCAATAACAGACACTGGCAAACTGAGGTCTGTACGCGGAGTAAAGCAAACTTTTGAGCACACGAGGCCTTCTTCAGGTAGGGTGTTGAAGCAAACTTCAAAGCTCGGCAGAAGTGGAGAGAAGCTGCTCCAAGCCAAATGAGGTGTGTGTTAAGTTAGGCCACCTGACAGAACAGGTAGCTGGTGCTTGCGCAGCAAAGTGGAGAGGTTTGATAAGTTTATCCCCTAAAGTGTGGGGAGGGGTAATGCTTCGCCTGCCTGACATCAGGAACGGAAAGGGGCAGACTGTGATGTGCAATGAAATTTAGCCAACTTACGTTTGCTCCTTCTATTTCAGGCCTGCACAAGAGCTTGTGCTCCTGCATGCTTTTTTTTTTTTTAAATTAAACCAGTTCATCTAACCAAAGATATAATCTCTATCTACAAATTTTTTCTTGTTTATGTTCTTATGCCTTTTGTGTCTGCAATAAGATAAGTCTTTTGATACAAATATTCATTGAATACAACTTTGATATATATGATAGCATATTCTCATTTTTCATTTTACAGTATGTGAAGGAGGTAATACGTTCTTGTGACAAAGTTCACAAAAAAAATATTATATCATGATTCCTATGGGACACTCCAGATTTTAGACTGGACTTCTCTGAGAAGATGTGTTCCTCTGTTACACTGCAGTCTTTCCGCAGACCTGTTTAAGATGCATGGAAAGATTTCATTGTTAGTTCCCTGAAATCCAAATTAAAAATTCTTTAGCTTATTTCTGTTTTCCACGTCAGTTTGGGTATGCATTTGGTTTGGGATATATAGTTTTGCCTCTTTTCCTTTTTGCTGCTGTGTGAGTTAGGTGTACACCTTTCAGAGAAGCAGGTAGTGCTTTATCTTTAATAGAAACGTGTTATGACATATAATGCTCTTATTGACCTATCGTGGTGTTGTCCTCAGATGGGCTTCCCTTGCAGAGCTTTTTTCAGAGCCCAGAGTCAAAGAAATGAGCAGCTGAAGTTCTGTTAATCCCAAGCTAAACCTAAATCACGCTCATACGTCTAAATATAAAACTAATAGCAAGATGCGATCAGGGTTTGCATATGTCAGCTTCATTTGCAAAATCAAATTCTGACAGGAAATGGAAAACAAGAAAATCATCCTCAAGAGGATTGTAATAACTCTGAAATTTGAATATTTTTATCTTTTCTTGTTTGATCCTCTTTAAGGATTAATACAGTGCGTCAGGACGGTGCCTCCTACACAGGAAACTTATCAGACAGAAAATAATGTTAAAAGATCTGATACCACAGCAGAGTGAAAAAATGTTTGTAACAAGAGGAGAATGAAAAGTGAATTTAATGGAAATAGTTGCTTTTTCATAACTCGAATACTTAACAACACCAGGCAGGAATTTTTCTGATTTTCTCTGAGGTCTGGGATTGGCTTCTAATTAGTCAGCGGGAAGGAAACACAGCAATATTGTTCCATGTGCTGTCATATGACCTTGCCTGCTGGACAATGGTGGCTTTGCCAGCCCATGCGAGGGCCCTGGTGCACGCAGCATGGACGCTGCCCTCCCTCTCATGTGGACGTTTTGCGTGTAGGGGCCTGCACAGCGTGGTGGCGGCTGCTGGGTGACACTGGTGTTTCAACAAGATATGCACACAGCAGCCACCCTGAGGTGGTTCTCTTCATCTTCCCAATTCCCCTGCTGAGAAGCCTTCTTCCAAAAGTGGCCACATCTTCCCTGAAATACCTTCAGGTCCATTATCTGAGAAGTTCCTCAAAACGTTTACCATGAAAGGGCACGAAATTAATGGAATCGTAGAATCATAGAATGATGAGAATTGGAATGGACCTTAAAGATCATCTAGTTCCAACTCCCTGCCATTGGCAGGGACACCTCCCACTAGACCAGGTTGCTCAAAGCCTCATCCAGCCTGGCCTTGGACACTTCCAGGGATGGGGCATCCACAACCTCTCCGGGCAACCTCTTCCAGTGCCTCACCACCCTCACAGTAAAGAATTTCTTCCTAATATCTAATTTAAACCTACCCTCTTTCAGTTTATACCATTACCCCTCATCCTATCACTACGCTCCCTCATAAAGAATCCCTCCCCATCTTTCCTGTAGTCCCCCTTTAGGTACTGGAAGGCCGCTATAAGGTCTCCCCAGAGCCTTCTCTTCTCCAGGCTGAACAACCCCAACTCTCTCAGCCTGTCCTTATAGGAGAGGTGCTCCAGCCCTGTGATCATCTTCGTGGCCCTCCTCTGGACTTGCTCCAACAGGGAATATTTGCAAGAGCCCATAAAACCAAAAAGACGATTTGTTCAAAGACCAAATAGCTGGTAAATGTATCCCAGAAGCGCAACTTGGTTTTCCTCTGTTGGACTGCCTGGCTGTGCTGACGCCGTAGCTACTCTTCCGGGTGCCATGCCCTATGCTGTGAAACATACACAGGCTTTTTGGCTTTGAATTGCAAAAATATCACGAGAAGAGTTTTGGTAACGATCCAGGCACGGTTTGTAATAGGATTAGGTATCAGCAGCAGGCCCGGGAACTGGGGTAACTCTTCTCATACCGCAGGGCTTTTCCCTGTCACCTTTCTCAGCATGTACCTGAGTTACTTGCTTGTTTCAGTGCAGAGTTTGAGCTCCATGTTCTTTTTTCCATTTCCAAATTAATTCTGTATAGGAGGACTTGAGTACAAAAATAACTTATTTTAGGCTCGAGTCCAAAACTACTTTAAAATAAGCATTAAAGTTAGTGGGACCATTCAAGCTGCTTAAAGCACATACTTAATTTGGGTTCCCAGAGCCCCAAGCACAGTACAATGAATGCAAACTTTGCTTTTAAGTTGTGGTCCTCTTTCAAGTGCCGCTGGTCCTCTCTGGCAGCGTCATCACACTTGGAGTACAAATACTTATGTTCCAGCAAAAAAACCCAACCCTGGGACTGTAATAACGACGCTGTCAGGTTTGAAGATGGTTTTAACAAGTTTCAACCGCTCTTTGCATAGAAAAGTTGATTAGAAGCTGAGTGAGCACCTTCACTGGATTTTGGAGGAGATTTGCAGATCTGTTTCTCTTATTGCCTCAATTAACCCTTGTTAACTTTCTGGTAGGTTTAAAAAAAGTGAGCTCCGATAAATATGTGACAGCTAGTACCAACATTACATGAGATTGCCACTGTTAAGACTGAAATCTCTTCAGAGCAAAGAATTTATCCATTTTTGTGCCTTCGAGAAAAGCAAACAGCTTGACAACAGTAACATAACCCAAATTAATTATCCAAAATCTAAAAAACTTTCAATTTATGTGTTGCTACGCTCTTCGAAATAATTCACCGCTGTCATCTGCCTTTGGTGCAGCCAGCTATAAAGAAAAATGAAAACGCCCTCACATTCCATTAAATTACTTCTTCATCTTGTTATTCTTTTCAATAGGCAAAGTTATCCTTCCTCGAAACACAGGCATAGTTCAGGCCATCTATTTTGTTCCACAAAGGCTGTTTTTAAATCCCTGAGAACAAAGATATTTCCTATGAGTCAAGGCAAATTCCTCCCTTCAAATGTGAATATCGCCATCAATCTCTTGGCCAGAAGAAAATACTTACCCCCTTTTCCTTCCTATCTGGTTCCTGGAAAATTGCATCAAACCTACTGTTTTCTGTTGATTTATTTTCAGGAAATGAACTTACTGAGTCAAGGTCAGAAGCTTGTTTGTGACTTTGCAATTTTTACATGATCCTTGTGTTTCAGAATATTTTAATTGACTGCAAGAAGAAAAGCGTACAGTATCACTGGTATGTTTTGGTATAGAGTGACAAACCTGGGGTCCCTCAAGGCTATGGACCAGGCTGCCCATTTCCCCAGGGAACGAGCAAGCTTTACATCTCATATTTGTAGCACCAAAACTCATCACTGCAAAAGCTTTCCGTAACAATAGAGAATGTTTTTCTGGAGAGGGGCACGCACATGGCTGTGTATTTGATCTGTGGCTGTTTAGAAGAAGGAGGAATGATCTGCCTGCACTTTGCCGGTACGGGCTGTTGCGGGGCTGCACTGGCCGTTGCATGGGCCACGGCTGCACCAGCCATTGCTGCCCACCACTTCCTGGCTGCCCTGGGACACTCTGCTGTGCCGGGAGCCAGCACTCCTTTGTTTTCCGGGAAGAATTTGCTCATTGTCAGCTTGAAAACCAGGACGGGGAAAGGTTTATGTATCTTTGGCTAAGAGTCAGAAACAAGTGAAGTCTGAAAAAACTTACTCATCCCTCTTTTGGGTTATTTCTAATGGTTATCTGCTCCAAAAATCCATGTTCAGATGGTGATCTGGACCTCCACGCGACCCAGACTCCTTGATTTCACTGAGCGCGTAAGTGCTAGCAATTGCTCACAGTCAGCAGGAAAGGGTTCTGGCTCATAGTGATTTATTTTATTATGTTAATGTGCCAGTGGGATAGAAGATAGCCTTGTGGGCACTAAGTAACAAGAGTTAAGTAATGACTCAGGTTTCCCTTGGAGACTGCCAACACGTATGGTTTTCTCCAACCTTTTTTCACATGATTTCAAAATAATTTCAAATGATTATGAATATTTATTAATTGAGCTGCTTTACGGGCTGGGCTGGCTGGTGTTCAGTTCTTCACACATTCTATTGTATGTACCTCATCCAGGATTATTGCCACAAAGTCTTTTCTCCCTTCTTGTTCAGGGAAAGCAAGGAGGCAAACAAATAACCATGAAATCACTTTGGGATTTCAGATGTTTTGCACAGACGTTCTTCTCATCTCCCTTCTCATTTAACAGTGGGTATACTTTCTCTCTTCTTCACAATCATGAAATTATTCTCTTTTCTGTTCCTCTCTAGGGCTCTTTTTCCTGCTGTGTTTCTTCTGGTTTGCTTTCCTCCCCTGTGGCTTGCGGCTTCAGCAGGCCCCATTGCCAACTCCAAAAATGCAGCCATTCCCTACATCTCCACTCATGCTTGCTGGAGCCCTCAGTGACACTGACCTGCTTGGGACCCCACTGGGGAGGGTGAGAAGAAGACCCGATGAAGATCACAATGGGCACTTGGGCACTTGGCCGATGGTGGTGCCTCCTTGCCCTGTGCAGGGTAACCAGCTGCTGGCAACTCTCCCTCCCACCCTTCTGGCACCTGGGGGAGGCTTGGGGGGAGCTGCCTGAGGCAGGGACCTTTGGCCATGCCTTTGGCTAACCATCCCTCTCATGAGCACATGCTAAAGTTTTCATCTTGGACACCTTTCTCTTTTGGGCAGCGCATCCAGCTGAGCGGCTTGCCCACCCCTGCGCCCCTGCAGCTTCTTTCTGCATCTGCCAGCTCCCCGGGAGGCTGCAGGGTAAGTGGGCTCAGGGACATAATGCCGGCTACCGGAAAAAAGCACAAACCCTGAAGCTTCGCAAGCCAGACCAGTGTGCAGGGTAGCAGGTGAGCACGGCCGAGCTGCAGCGGGAGGATGCAGAGAAAACTTCGTGCAGTTACATTTTCGGTTACGCTCTCCAGTATCGAAGGCAAACCATAGTTTAGTAACATTAATGCATCAGTTGGCTGCCATACTCACTGCCACGATACTGCAGCATTTCTCACCGTTTCTTTATCACTGCGTCTTTCAAAAATTCCCCCTCTTTTATACTTTTAGAAAATCCCACTGTAAAACTGTATGGTAGTCTATTTGCTAGACTGGGTGAAAAGGACCTAAGTACTTCCTCTGAAATCAGTTCGTCTTTGCAGTCTCTGAGATCATACGGGAAACTCTATAAAGCGAATGAAAAACAAAGACATTTCTTTGTGAGGAAAAAAAAGAGACGTGCTAAGAAGTTTGCAAAACCTTGTGAGAATTTGAAAAGTGAATGGTTTTGGGTGCCTGTGGTGGAGGGGAGAAGGGAAAGCTGCAACGCGTTAGTCTGAAGGAGAGCGGAAGAAGTGAAAGCAGGAAAGATTTCGCAGAGGAACTTCCGGAGTTTTATCTCTGTGTTATTGGACTATGTATAATAACTCACTGTGCACAGACAGGGGAAGAACCATGTGTAGTCACTTCAGCAAGGGAAAAGTCTGCATCACACAGGCAACTTGACTCAGATAACAGCGGAACTGAGAGAAACAAAATAATCTGTAAAAGCACTTTAGGTTCCAGTATTTATAAAAATAAGGCAATCAAAGTAGTTACTCCAAGTAGTTGCTGATGCCTTTTTCAGAAGGATTTCATGGTTCTCCAAAGTTTCTGGATGACAAAGACAGGATCCGATTCTTTCCCACACTTATCCATAGGCGAGTAAGAAAGGAAATACTCCAGAGGTTTAGTTTTAGTCAAGTTGCTGCTAGAAAATGCAGAAGAGCAGGCGACTGCTGTTCCCTGCCAAACGAAAATTTGCAGGGGAAGACAGATGGATATTCTAGCAGTTAGCCACGCTCAGACATAATAACTGTCATAGGACTTCTCCACTGGGACTCAGAGATAAGCAGTGTGTTGATCCAAGATAGGGATTGTTTAAACGGGTTGAGAAATTTAACCACAAGATGGAAACCGGCTCTGTTAAGTGCAGGAGTAGTGAAGTGCTGCATTTGACCTGCCACGATGGCTGGAAATCTCTGGCAGCAAAAACCCGAAAACATTTGTTTTACGTTAAACTACTGACTCGGTTTTGAAACACAGCTCGTATGTTAGTGTGACCCAGCTGGTGACATGCCCTGTATTTTCCTTGGTAGTTTAGAGGAGCTCGCTGAAGAGCTTAGGGCTGGGTCATGGAAAAGGAAAGGCTGCTGCATTTCTGCCTTATGATCAATTTGGGGTTGAAGTCAACTGTTTAAGATCTGAAGGAGCCAGGTATATGAAATATGGCATACCTGAAATTAGTGCACAAAAGAAATGGAGATTAAAGGCCAGCTTGCTGCAGCTACCAGAGTGAGTACAGGCTTCCAAAGTACAATGTGCAAGAGGAATTTGGAGAATCCTGGACCTTTCTGGGACCAAGAAAATTAATGTAGGTGTGGGAATCAATATTGGTTCTTGCCTTGTTTACTAGAAGATGGACTTGTGAGCTTCATTTCACCATTTGACTTTTTATTGTCTTTCCAGGTAAGTCCAAGTAGATTGGAAGAGCCCTTGTACCCTCCATTCCCACACACACAGACACACACAGGGTCACCCCAAACTATGATCATTACATCAAGCATTACTTCAAAATGTTTCTTGGGATGCCCATGGTTTTAATAATCTGATTAGAAGAACTTAAGTCTTATCATGGTCAGAAACATCATCTTTGCAGTAAGGCGACAGACCCGCCTGATCTCTGGGAAGAGGGTAAGTGCCAAAATCCTGCGGAAGAGGGAAGCCTGCAGCCCCTCCGAGCTGGGTGATGGCAGGAGGCTACTGACGGTCCCCATGGGCGGTCAATTTGCGTTAGTACAGATTTCATCATTTCCTGATTTCAAGACATTTTGGCTCGATCTCTGTGGGAGGGACAGTCCTGGTGCTGCTACTCATCAGGAAATACCTGCATTGAGCGCCGGCCTCTGGTAACTCTTCTGGTAACGAAGCTTCTTGTGACACCATGGTTTCCTTGGAAACGGAATACCATGGTATTCTTTGGAACTTCCTCACTTGTTTCCCAGAAAAACACATCCTCCTTATGCCATTTTCATTTGGAGTCCATTAATCCATGCAGACCAACAGTTTCGCAGCTGATGCCTCCCTGATTGTGTCTAAAGAGCAAGGCAAATAATTTGGCGGTGGCTATTTTCAAACCTGTCTTCTGAAGGTCTTTATGCTGGGTGCTGCCATTTTCTGATGGACACAGAGTGAACCTCTGTTCATGCTCTCCGTGGCTTCTCTCCATGTTTCCACAAAGTTGAGGCTCTGCTGCTCAACCAAGATCACCAAAAAGATAGTTATATAAGCTACATTTCCTCTTCAAGACCCATAATGAATTTCTATGTTATTTTTAGTGCCTATCCAACATATATTACTTACCAGTTTATGTTCTGCAATTGGAAAAGCCTTTCCCCCCCCCCTTTTTAATATATATAAGTAATAATGAAAATAAAAAAATAGCACTTATTTCTAATTTAAATAACATTTTCAAACATGGTGGATGATGCTATCTGTTACTGGGATTACCTAACTGGTCTCTTACTGGAATACATTTCTGTTCTTTTAAATGTTACCTAGCTTCAGATGTTTCTCCTGACATTTTCCATGACAAGTAACTGCAGCAGGGTGGTGTTTTTGTCCCTCTGCATGGAAAAACTATCAGCCTGGATGATTTGGCCCATTTGGGAATAAAAGTGTGGACAAGAGGATGTTTTCCCGTAGCAAAATAATGAATCATTTTTCCTGGGAGAAGTTGCCCCTCCCATTCTCTGCAGCAGGGCTTCGCGCTCGGCCAAAAGCTGGGGGGGGGCAAGAGGTGCCCAACCTGAATGTGGAAGTGGGCTTCTCCGGGCCACCAGAGGAGTCCATGTGGGCCTGCTGGAGAGCCAGGACCTGGTGGGATGGCCAGAGAAGAAGAAGAAAGTAGTTAGAGCAGAGGCCATAAGGAGACCAGCTGGCCAGAGACTCGGAAAAGCAAAGGAAGATGTTTCTAGCTGTGCCTGGGTAAAGGGAGTGGGGAAGGGTGGGAGAGGGACTTGGGCAGGCACGTAGTCAGGAAGGTAATAAGGTGAGGGAAGGCGGCTTGCAGGAGGAGCTGGGAGAGGTGGTGTTGCTGGGACTGGGGTCAGAGAGAGTAAGAGTGATGGAGCTGACAAGGGGTCACCTTAGGGCAGCCGAAAGCAGCTGCGCAAGAAGACAGAAGGAAATGCATGTGAAAGCAGGTGGGGTTTAGGCTGGCACGCTCAAGAGGCTGAAACCAGAAAGGCTGAGGAAGCGGTCGCTGGGCACATCTGCAGTGGAGATAGGATGGTGCATCCACATTCATGGAAGATCAGGTCTGGGGGCTCCCTCGTGGCATCTCAGCTCCTTCTGGCACTGAAACTTGGACTTACACCAGCCACCCTCTGCTCTTTCTCCAGAAAGGAAGTCACCCTCTGCTCTCTTTCTCCAGAAAGGAAACCTGGGCACGCAGACTGAATGGCAGCTGTGATGCCCTACAAACGGGTATACGAGCTGTTCCCCGGGGGGAAAAAAGAGGTAAACTTCAGGAGAACCAGAAGAAAGTAAAGATGCCATCTCTCACCTGCAGAGGCCTCAAGAAATTCCCAAATCTCAGCATTGTGAATAAACCCTAAGTGACAGCTCGTCTCTCTTCTGGAACAAAGGCCTTGTGGTGCGTAAAGAGGTTCAAAGAATGATACTGTCACACAACATCATTTCTGTTTTGTTTTTTTTTTTTTTTTTTTAATCACTGCACTGTCTTATTCATCACACAGGGTGAGCCAGCTCTGGGGAGGAATCAGAAGTGTGTAGAAGAGACGACTTCACGTAATATTTAAGTTGATGGAGATGCCTGACTGGGGAGAGGTGGGCTTAATTGTTCAACTAGTGGAGTGCCATTCTAGGGAAAGGGCTTCTCCACTGCTGTGAAATTCCTATGGGAGGGTAGGCAAATTATGAAAAAGAGCATTTCCAGACATAATCACCCTTTCCAAGCGGCTAACTTGATGCTTGGGGTTCTTGTTTCAAGAATGATGCTCCCCCCAAAAACCTGCTTGCAGTTATGTTTCAGATGCATGTAAGCAAATGCTGAAATACCAAATAAGCAAGTGCCAGGCATTAAATTGTGACCTCAAGTGCATGGCTGCCTCACGGCGCTGCCTCTCCAACACTTCAGGTCCCCAGGTGTGCAAACCGATTAACAGCTTCTTACAGGCCTGCAACACTGTGAAAATGAGTAATTGTTTGTGTTTCACAAAGATGACATTAAAATGAGAACGAGAGAGAAATGAGGACATTCATCCCTCATCAGGATGGGCTTCAGACTTTGAGCAAATACATGAACACTACGAACACGTAGAAAACGTGGTAAAAAAATAAAATAATGAATAGCTACTCAGTGGGGATTCCATCAAAAAATACTATGCGATCATGTAATTAAAGCAAGCTTAATTGAGGCATTTCCTAATTTCAGGGTACTTAAATACGCCTCTTTAACATTCCTTTCACATGGTGTTTTGTTATATACATAACACACGGAGTTACACCTCCAGTGCCTCTCACACCCCATTTTTAATATTTGGGAAAGACAAAGATTCATATGAATTGAAACAGATTTCTGGAGAACAAAGAACTGATGTGCTGCACTTGGTTTGTATCCAATCGCTAAAATACAAGTGAAACAGACCCACCTGTTTTGAATTTTTTTTTTTTTATTTTTCTCCTGGAGATTCAGTTGGAGGAGAATGGCATGGGATTTTGGCAAGACTCACTCATTTGTTATACTTATACGAGATCTAACACAGCGAGTCTTGTCTCCAGATATGCCTGTACTGAAAAAAATGACATAATACAGGTTCCTTGCAGAATTTAATCTCTCATTTTCTTTCATGTCCAGGCTTGTTCTGTTTACTCTTGTACTGTCATAAACTGTGGACTGAGTTGTATGCTGTTTTCCCCCCCATTCCTGAAAAGTGCTCATAAATACGTTAAATAGGCATGAAATTAAAGATAGCTTTAGTATCACCTTTAAAGAAAACCCTTCAAATGCCTCCCCCACAAAAAGAAAACAAACCACCACACCATTTTTTAGGATTATCTGTTTATTTATTTCCGTTAAAACAAACATACAATGTTTCATTGAAACTGTGTTGCACTCCCTGCCAACAACTGTAGCTAGAGTGTTGGCCTCTAACAATACAGTGGATATTTACATATGTACACGGATGTACCGTAGGATGCCTGAATTTGGCGGCCTAACACACCTTAGATCGTAAAAGTTGTTAAATTGCTCCATTCAGGAAATCGTAACATCCATGGTAAATTTAGAGGAAAAGTATACATGAACCTGAACGATGCTTTTTATGGACCCAAGTGACTCCTGTGTTTATTGCAACATATACATTTGTAATAAATACAATCTTAGTGTTTTCTTACACACCTTAGGCGTAACACATTTCTTCCACCTTTGTAAGCATTGCATTTTGTTGTAAAACAATCTTTCCGTGGACAGTTGTTATACAGATGGACAACATGAACAACTCCTTGAAATGATGTAGCAATCAGTAACGAGAGAGGAATATATACATAAATCCTGGATTCCAAACCTACATTATATACATTATACTTACAGTATATACACACATACAATTTATGTACATAGACTATCATAAATATTGAAAAATAGGTTTAGTTTTAATGGATTAATGCTTTATAAATAATGTTACATTTATGACTGAAATATCATGGAAGACAGTAATGTCTAACTGAGGTGACAAAACAGTGGTTTAATACTGAAGCTGCTCTTTCAGGTGGTTTGTAATGTAGGTAACTTTAAGCAGACAGGTTTGGAAACGAAAAATTAATTAAATAAACCAGATGTTGGAAATCAACCCAGCCAAGTGGAACTCAACTGTTGCAGGTGGAGAGCCAGTCATCAAATAATGTAACACATAATGTAAAAAGCTGGAAATTGCTACATTCAGAGAATTAAGTGACATGTATGTTATACTGTGAGGTGTCGTCACAAAAATTTTCGTTCTCTCCGGCTGCTGAGAAGGACTGTGCAGTAACTTCTCATTTGCACCTCCTTCCTCTTCCCGTGGTTACGGAGAGAAGGGAGGCTATTTCTCTCTTTTCTTTCGTTTTAAATGCTGTCAAGGGAAGCGCTTCGTCCCTTATGTGCTACAAATTGCTCAAAGGTAGACGACATTTTAATCCTCTTCCGCCTTTCTACGTTGGCGGAAAGGAAGAGGAAAAGCTGCCAAAGTACTGAGGAGGCACACGCTCAGCACCTCTGTGGAGATCAGGTAACATGGGATAGTTCGCCGTGGATGTACAGTACCTGAGGCAGAGAAGTACCTAAGGAGCGTTCGTCAGTGCTGACTCCAGGATCGTTAATTGCCAGTTGAGTACCACCGAACTAATAATACAAACAACACAAGAGGAATCTAACTTCTCATTACAGTTTTACACTACAGACTTAGTGACCAGTACTTACAGTCATGCAGAAGTATCAATACAAAATACCTGCAATTTTTTATTCATATATTTTAGATGGCTGGGCAGAAATTGACATTATCTGCCAAACAGTGACTAGCATTTAGCTTTGTTCCTGATTAATTCTACAAGAGCAAAAAAGTCTCAGGCACTGTTTAATTGATGGATGACAGGCCCTTATTGTTCCCTCTGACACGATGACTGAGTGGAACTTTGTAAATCAGATTTTTAAAGCATCGTGTCAGATGAAGACAGTCGACCACATTGCCATGATTATTTCATTAGTAATCTCTATCTAGGCTTTTGTACCCAGTATTGTTGCGTTTGAGAACCTCTTATAAGCCAAGTACGCTGTTAAACAAGTGTTACTTCTCTTCAACCTGGGATAAGAATGGAAGAGTAAACATGCACTAGAAACAAAACAGCTAATCACAACCATACAGCACCTGTTTCATCAGCTAGCTAGCTAGGGCTCATAAGAAACTTACCTATTTCTGAAGCAAACAAGTATGAGATGACTATCCAGTCTATGAGGTTATCTTTAATACTACTATACAGTATAAATTGGAAGAGGAATCCCAGTTGCGTATGCGAAGAGAGTTTGTACCAAGCATGAAATACTGGTGCAGTTATTCTGTGGATTTGACTCAGAAACAGAATAGTCAAGTAATTCAAAATCCAATAATGGATGAGTAATTTGAGAAATACTGTACAGCTTTTGAATATTATACAACTAGTAAACTACATCAGGACCTTTTTGTTTTCCTACAGAGTGTTTCAAGATAGATTGGACAGAAAAAAAAAAAATCCAACAAACATTGCTACAACTGAAAATGGACCTTTGAGAACTCCAGGAGGGAGTTTTATATTAATGGCATGATACTCCAGAGCCATTGAGTTCATATCTACAACAGAAAAAACAAAAAAAGGCAAAACCCCCCAAACCCTGTTTTACCCAATTGCACTATTGAGTACCTCAAGAAGGGAAACGTCAACGCCATCTTTATGATTTCGTAGATCAGCTACGTTTTTCTCAAACGTACCCGTTTAAAGGGTGGATTTTTTAAAGCTTGAAAATTTGGGTTTCCACACCATTTTTGGGAACTAAGGTAACTGCAGTTACTTAAGTAAGCTGACAAATTATTTTCAGGATTATTTTCACTCTACTTTGAACTAAGTGAATTTCATGGGAAGCATTTATAATTAGAGAATTTTGACTTGAATTGGGTCATTTTCTATTTTGGTCATTAGAAGTATTTTTTAAAATAAAATTTCTTCTAATTATGCCTCTAGATTTAATTTAGGACACTGATTAAATATTTTTATGAGCTCTTCTATGTTATTCTTTCATTCTTTTTAGAAAAATGTTTCTTAAAGTCAAAATAGTGCTTTTGAGGTCCATAAGAATTTTTGGTACAAAAAATAATAGCGCTTCTCTCTCTCTCTCTCATTGGTTATTTAAACACTTTGCTGTAAATTAAAGAGTTATTTCTCACATCAAATGGTTCCATTAGGCACATTCAAGTAAAATAACAAAATATCCAAGTAACAATGACGAAAGCCAAACATGGCTTGATAAAAGTCTACGGAGAGTTCTGTCCATTCTCTGGAATGGAATAAAGTTGTCACTTCCTTCAGCCAGACACTCACGTGGTTTGATGTTAAAATCCACTTCCATCATGCAGAATAGTTTCTTAAAGGCAGAGTTCAGGTATTCTACAATCAGAAGAACCATCAACAAAGAATCTGCACTTTAAAGGAAGCTGAATAGCTCATTGTGATTCTCAGTGGTACTGAGTGAACACTGGCATTTGAAGTGGAGTATTAGAGATTAAACCAGGACAGTTAATGGCCATCAGATGCAACATTCTGGGTCCAGTCTAGAATAATCAGTGTCATACACCCAGTCATCACAAGTATACCACTTAGAAAGAAGAATGCAGCCTGAAAAAAGAAAACATAGAAGAAATATTTCAGTTTCTGCTACTATATCCATAAAGCCATATCCGTTTATGGCACAAAGGCCATTGCTCATGGAGGACAAAATAAAAAAGCCAAGACATCACAGTAAACAAGGAGCTAGGTATCTTTCTCATACTTGGGGTCCTTTTTCAAATAAAAAAGCACATTTATTTTCAGCATAGCAGACCTCACCCTCAACTGAGAGGTAGCTGCTGATACCAGTCAGGCTGTACCACTGTGCTGACTTGATTCTGACTCAGTACGTCCACAATTTGATTCTGAGTCAGTATGTCTAAGACCAGTAAGAACACCAAGATCATTCAGGATGACCCAAATGATCGGTGGAGGTAAGTTTTTATGGGGTAAATTAGGCAAATAAGTCTTGAAAGAAAGTTTAAAGGAGAACAAGACTTTTTTAGTATAGCTCTTAAGGGCAATCTATTGAAATCTGGTTCTTTTCAGCAACAGAATGACCCAACTATTGTTGAGATTGGGCGGTAAGAGAAGTCACTGAAGTCACATCACTCTCCTCAGTTTTGAGTACCTGTGCAACTCCCACATGTTAACTAAGATAACATTAAGCGCCAGGTGACTACCTTCACCAGTACTTCAAAATTCTTAAATTGTGAAGAAGAAAACTAAAGTTCTTGCCCTGAATTAGTAAGCAAGTGTAACTATTACATATTTGTCTATACATACCCCAATCTTTTGCACTGACTTCATTGGTTCCTTCTTCACTAATTTGATATAGAAGGCAGAAGGAAGTATGAAGATCAGCATGGCAGCCGCAGATGCACCTGTATTTAAAAAGCATAGAAATAAATATTCATAAACAGGTAAATATAATTTAATTAGATCGCAACGGCATTTTCTAAGATTTGAAAGACTACTTGAACTGACATGGAAATACTTACCAATGAATCCAAAGATGTCTCGGATAGTAGGGACAAAGATAACAAGCACGTTGGTAAACGCCAGAAGAGCAACTGTAATGGAACAGTGACGCCACCATCTAAACTCCTTCCCTGCCCACAACAGCTGGGTAATGGAACTGCGGATCTTTTGAAGAGGGGGAAAAAAAAAGAAGACAGTTTAGTCTTCATTGTGCAAGCCAGTGACTGTCAGCTGAATTAGACCTTCCTTATGAAAGTATTTTAACAACATTTTCCTGTACACTTCAGATTTTAATAGAAGTTGAAAGACATTGAAGTATTTTTTTATTTAAATATTTACTTCCTGCAAAGGCAGGTCTGTGTTTCTGGTTTGTTTCTCTTTTCAGTGACTGAGATTTTCAAAGCACAGCCAGTAGTGGAGAAAACACAAGGAAAAACATCTGCCTTTAACAAAAACAAATCCCAGGGGTTTTGGTAACATCTAAGGATGCTGCTCAACAATATACATCTAAACAGACAGAATTCACGTTCACAATGTACCTACAAAAACACTGACTTTTATAAGTTGATAATACAACAGTGCAAGTACTTTTATAAAGGGGCAATCTGTTTGACTCCTCCAATTAAACCACACCAGGAAAACAATGTAACTGAACGTATTTTTATCTACTGCTTTGTAAATGTTGCCTAGCTATTTAATTTATTTGAATTAACAGTAGAGAGCCATTTCATCAAGCTTATTAGAATAAATTTCCTTTTCCAGTTAGAAAAATTCTTAAGTGGGTGTTGCCAAATCAGTAAATGACTGCAGCAGGACAGATGATGAACACAAAAAATGGTAGTAAGATAAAAAAAAAAAATTACTTACTGGGAAAATAACTACAGGTACAGTAAGGGTTACAGCCATGAGTACAGCGAGACGCACAATAAGAAGAAGAACATCAGCACCCAGATAAGCAGAGTAGGTGTGAAGCAGCTCTGGTTCCACTTTTCCTATAAGGAAAACAGTATTTATTTAGATGTAGTCAATGTACATCTCACACAACTGCTTCTGCTCTAAATCCTAAGCGAATTTTACAGTTACAGCACTATGAATTGAAAGCCTCAACAGCTCCTGTAAGCACATCTCCATTTTACACAGGGATAACTTGGAGGCACTAAATCTGGTTTAATCCAATTTTAATCCTGTGCCTTAGGTCTAATTCTACTACTGATCTCCTTTTTGGTCTGCACTTATAAAAGTACTAAAAAAACCCCCAACAAACAGTGTCTATTTAGAACCCACAGTAAACGCTTGCTTGCACTAACTTAAAAATAATACTGTGGTTTTGCAGAATGTAATTCATTTAAAAGAAAGCAGAGAAGGCAATATTCACCATAAAATGTCAGGTATCCAAAGAGAGCAGCCAATAAATACATGAGGAACATGGCAAAAAAAGATACATAGGACACATTCATCATTCTTTTACGGCTTCGGCTACAAGAAAGAGAAAAAGAAATATTGTGAGCAATGAAAACATACTGTTTTACACTGCTTTTGTTCATTTAGTGAAATTATAGACACGCATCTAACATTTACCTTTTCAGTTCTTCATAGATAGGAAGAATTGCAGGATGGCAGACAAAAGAAAATGTTAGGATTGGGACAGCATAGACAGTCTGAAAAACAAAAGTATCTTTCTTAAGCATCTCAACAGATGAAATTAGAAATTTAAGTTTAGAAAATTAGAAATTTAGTTTTAAAAAACTGAGCAGTAGATTTTTCAGTTTTGACTTAGGCATTGCTTTAGTTTGTCTTAAAGACTAGCTGTTCTTTACAACTGAAACTTTGGCAAAAATTAAAACAAGTAGTTCATATTTTCTTAAACCCAGACCCCGAGGTACCAAATACTCTCAAATCTCAGTGAAGTCCATGCTGAGCTGAATATATTTGCATTCAGAATTATGTTCTGCATCTCACAGGCTTAAGCCATTATAGCCTGGTCTTGGTATTGGTTATTACACACACTCCTTCCCCATATGTGGAGATTCACCACTGTAATTAATTGGGAGCGTTCAAGACTCTGTGACTGGGAAGTTAAAGTCTATTCCAAACCCTGGCACACACTTCCCATTCGCATGCTTTTACTATTTACTTCACTTTCTTCTGCCATTTACTTTTTAAAACGTGTTACTAACTTACTTGAACGGAACTTGAGAAATGCCATGCTGGAGAATGAGAGATGCACTTACTGCCACTCATCTCAGGCAGGCACCTCACACTCCTTTAATTTCCCTGTGTTTTGAGTGTGGAAACACCCAGTCTACAGAAGGTAAACAGTGCCTAACTCTACTGGAACAGAAAGTCTTAGCACATCCCAAGTTTACAACTGGGCAACTACTTGAAGGAAAAATGATCTAATTTATCTGCTATGTGTTTAGTCTCTCTCAAGTTATTTTCAACAGAGAGTCCGATTTTTAGCCAGTTACCTGTGAATTGAAGATGAAATATTGTGGCTTGCACATATCACCACTTGTTATGTTTTCATTTACTAAAGGTGCCACTGTCACATTTGCTAATGTCATGTTCACGAAGTCACTGTCCATAGGACAAGGAATCTGAAACATCTTCCAAATTACCTAGAAAAAAAGCCACATATTTATTGTTACTTTGACTAATGCAAATTGTGAAACTTTTCAGAAACTATGTTTAGTTTCACTTTGAAATGCAGGTTTACAAGCCTGGAAGTCTACAAGATTATACTTACAACAATCAGAAAGAAGACCATGCAAAGTAAGGAAAAGCCGCTGGTATAGCCCAGATACCCTGTGTTCAAGAAAGAGAAAAAAATCTAAGGTACAATAAACAGAAACACCGTCCCTGTCATAACATTATGATAAAATATATTCTGCCAGTGATCTCTTTAGATTGCCATTTTCTTAGTGTTACATAGAAAAATGTTAATTATTCACTGACTTTCCACTAATCTCAACACAGATCTGAAAGTTCTCAAAGACATATTAGGGTCTGTACATACAGTGGGTCTGTACATACAGTGAGTCTGTAATATTAAACTTACTTGTAATATTAACTTACAAAAGAAACCCTGCAACAAAACCACCACACCAGCAAGTATGTGAGTTGTTTATTGTATACTAAGAATGATTATAGAATTAATTCTAATAGAATGCACTATGAGATAACTTAGCCTTTTCCCTTTGTTTTTTATTGATTCATTTAATTTGTAGAAAGTAGTAACTTGAGAAAGTAATTCACATCGAGACTCTTAGTACTACAGGATTCTCTGAACAAATAGTACATTAACTGAATGATTCACATATATCACTGGATTACAGCTATTTCAGATACAGCATCTGGTATGAATATTCTGCTACTGTTTGGGATATAAAATGAAAAAGGTGACTTCTATTTACATTGCAAAGACATTTTAACTGCCCAGGGCCAGCATCCCTATTCTTTTGAATCTGCTATGGGATATAATAGTTAACACTCTTAGCTAATAATATTATACTATTTTGTTACTGACCAAAATAGGTCAAACTTTGTGATAAGAACACAGAGTTACTGTTGAGCCTTGTTCTAATGCTATCCCATCTATTGTCCTTCTATTTTCCACAAACACATCTGTAACTTAAGATACTTGTCCTGATCTTTTTTTTTCTTTTTTGATGTAGACTGACAGCAATTACCTAAACACTGATTAGTCCCAAGAGACAAGTTTGGAAGCAGCTGTTAATTCACATAGTACTTCAAGACCCAAACATCATATCAACCCATTTCCCCACAGTATTTTCAATGTGTTTTTATTTTGATTGTACTTTACTGCTTACCTAAATTTTTCAGTAAGGACAGGGGAAGAATGAGGATGACAGACACCAGCAGCACTAAATAGTCGCCGTTAAGATACCATTCTCTGTAGAAAAAAGGTAATATTTTTAAGTAAACAAAGTATTCAAAAATTATGACATTTGCAGTTTAGGCTTCACTCTTATTTCTCCTACAACATAAGGCTTCTTAAAAAAAATGTAGTACCTCATGTCACAAAGGATTAGCGTTCAACTTACTATATGGACCTAAAGCCCTACAATACCTTCCTATCTCACCCCAAACCTGCATTGTGCCTTTCCTTTAGTGTCCTTTTCTAAAATTAATGTGCATCTGAAAGTCAGAAGACAGGATAAATAAATGACCGATCAGAAAAAGAATCAACTGGGATCAATCACATAAAAATAGTAATTTGCTTAAATGTTGGTTCCCAACTCTCCAGATGTATTAGAATATTGCAGGACCCCAGCAGGGTGGTGAGCCACTTTTAATGGAAATAAAATTCTGCTGGGTACCCTGCGGGAGTTAAAGAAAAACAGGTGAGGGCTGGAGTTAAGGCAGTAGCTCAAGCCCACTGGCTGAGAAAACTCCAACCAGCACTGGGAGTCTCTTGGAGGCACATTTAGTCCCTTTACGTAGGGAAACTATGATAAGAACCTCAGAAGATTTTTTCCTTCAGTTAATTTTTGCCATTTATTGCATAAGAAACAGCAGCTATTTTTTAACAAAACATTTTTGACTCTTAGAAGATTAACATCTTCCTTTGAAACACAGAAAAACAAAGTTAGATTTGTGGAAATATAATGCAATTTCACTGAACTGACAGAAAAACTTGAGTATTTAACTGTGGCAGTTTAACTGCTTTCTCCATCTGTCCTACAAGAACATTCTATATGCTTTAAGCAATTCAAGCAACACTAAGCATTTATTTCCAAATATTAATAATTTATATCCTGTTATGGTACCAGATAACAGTATTTGTTTTTAAATGGACTGTCAACCATTTAGGTAAACAAAAAAAATCAATAACCCAATTGGCAAATTATGCATTCAGACTGAATTGCTGAATTATAAGCCTGTATATGCTTGTGGAAATATGGAATAACTTTACCAGACTCGCTCTGGATTTATGTAGTAAACGCAAAAACAATTTGGTCATCTCTTTACCCAGTTTTATTTGGGATAACTAAATGTAAAAAATTTATTTTAGAAAGTTCAGATGTGTAGGACATTAACATCACACATCTTTTGTTGTCTTTTTTTTTTAAAAAAAACGTAGTAGTCTCATGGTAAATTTAAAAGAAGTCACAGCACAGCGATTCCTTGCATTTGATACAGTCACACGAACGCGCACTGTTATTGTGCATGCCCCACATGGAGATTATCAGGACTTTCAGACCGAGGACGTAAAACTTTTCCTGTGCTGAAGAGTAAAGAATGGGATTGCACAGCTTTAAAATACAGCTGACTATTTTACAAATTGCTAAACGAATTTTTATAATGGAGCTAGTATTTGAAATATTGTTGCGGAATTCCAGAATACCTTCTACAGTAAGCATTATTTTGGGACATTTAAACAGGTTAAGTGCTTACATTTTAGGCACCAGGCTGCCAGACTGGAATCCATGCCAATGGTAGCCACCCAGACTCCCCTAAGCAACGCATGGAGAGAGTCAGTTAAATGGAGAGAGTCAGTTAAATGGAGTCCACAATTGCCAGAGCACTGAGAAAAGATTGACTTTAAATCAGTGTACAGCTACCTAGTACCAGCCAACAAGAACACACTTAAGATACCAATCTCATTTTTTCTTAAATTTTGTCTGCCAGATATTGCAGATCAGCAGCTGTATCCAGAGAGACTGACAGCCTTTAACTACTTTCCCTCTTGAACTGCAACCAATTTTGAATTCTACTCTGGAGATGGGACAGTTAAAAATATTTGCCTCCAAGCCCCCTCGTAAGTACTGGCTACTCCAGGGACTTTCTTAAGAAGTGGAAAATAAGGACTTGAATTCAGCCAAAGGAGGGAAACAAACCTTCCCAGGACAGAATTTGTAAACATTACACTGTTAAGTAAATATTCTTTGAGTACATAAAAAAAAAAAAAAAAGATGTCTATATCACCTTTGTCATGACAATATCTATCAGCAAGCTGTATGAACACCACCAAATGGCTTGAACCCCTGGGGGAACAGAGGCAGAAAAATGCCTACCTTCTGAACTCAGGCTTAGGTGTAAGTTGGAGTCTTGAGCTGCTCAGCCCTCTCAAGACTGGGACACTTCAGGACAAGGCACAGAAGTACAACTCTGAAGAGTGAGATTTATAGCACTTAACTCTATCCATCTGAAGTCAGGCATCTTGTTTTAGACAGCTGTTTTTACACACCCTCTCAACACAGAGTGATATGATAAACTGCTCTCTGGAGATGCCCAAACCAGGTATCTAAGGCAGGTGCACTGAACTCACCGCTACAGAAAATCACTTTCCTCCACTGTTTATACAAAGACCAGAGTAATGATGAGCTCAAAATCTAACTTTCAGATAGTACCGTTACATAAAATGAATCCTACCCAAGGCACCCAAGCCTTTTAAAGCCAAGCAGGAAAGCCACTATGGAGCGTCTCCAGGGCTAAATGGCATTCCATCTACCATTTTAGTCTTGGGCATGTAAACTCAAATGTTTAAGTTCAATGTTTAGTCCCCATGTCTTTTTGAGAACTGTTCCTTAAGACATTCATCACATAACTGCACCTTAGTCTTATATTTAATCACTTCCCACAATATTAACACTAGAAAACCAAAATAATCAGTCCAAACCAGTTGGAACACAATAAGAAAAAAAGAAAACAAAAATAACCAATCATAACCACATTTACCTTTCCTTATCGAGAGTATGTACTGACTGGTACATACATTAACACTTACCTGATGTTCTTTAGAGAACAGCTTTCTGTAATATGATGCGATACCTGTATTTTTCTACCCTTTTCCCAGAACAGGCTGGATCTAAAGTAGAGCACTCAGGGGAAGGGCAAACTTACTGTATCTCTGTCTGAGTAAGAAGCTACCCTATGGTGTACCGAACGTGGTCTTCATATAAAAATAAATACAGTCTCCGTATTTGTTTCTCCTAATAGTTTCTCTGATGAGGAGTTCTAACACCTACCCTGTGGTCTCTTCGATGTTCATAAATGTCTTGATGACCAATGGTAACTCATATTTCACTATGAAGAGGTAGCTTGACATAGCTGTAGGTGAATAACATCATAGATCATTACAAATATAGAATATACCACAAGATGCAAGAATCACATAACATGTTTCATAACTTCACTTGAACACAAGCAGTTAATGAACACATGTTGTGTGAAAAAAAAGTCTCCAAGAATAAAAGTAGGGAACAATTACTATTGACAGTACAGATTTTTTAAGATCTTGTCCTCACCTCCAATGTTCTGCATTGTAATTGATCCAGAAGCAGCAAGTTTTCCAGCCATACCAAATGCCTTCATTCCCAACTGTTCATACAATAAAGATCCTAAAAGAAAAAAAAATAATCCATTGGAAGGGTGTGTGTCACAAAGATACCCTATGAAACATACCATGTGTTTGTAAAATAGTAATTGGCCATACCTCCTTCATTGGCAGTCTTCAGAAGGAGATGCACTGAATACAAAGAAACGATCGAGACAAACAGCAGGAGTATCCTGGGGGGCGGGGGGGGGAAATAGGCAAAATTTTAATAGCCATAAATGACTTATTGTAACCTTATTAAATAAAGGCGGATCAAACATAAAATTTAATCATATTAAAATATTATCTGGGAAAACCCCGTAGATTCTAAGGCCAGCTAAAAGTGTTCTGAAAACCCAATTACTGCCTGGTTTAGAAAGGATTTTATACTAAAATGCTTTTCACTGGCATACAGAGAAATTCTAGTGTAGGATTAAACAACGCTTATATTCAGTGTAAGGTGGCATAAGCACTTGCAAGTGTCATGCAATTATAATTGGCTACATTTGATATAAATAATGTAACAAAGTATCAGTAGGAACAGTTTTGTATTATTTTAAGAAACTGTGTTTCTCCTGTCTTCCTATCCTCCTTCAACAGTGTGTCACCATCTATTGAACTTCAAGTTACGACTAACTGTACCTAAAGCGAAGATTATCTCTTGGTCTTAAACAAATCAGCTTTTCAGCATAAACCTGTGTTATGTCTTTTTTTTTTTAATGTAAAAATGAAACTGCAAAAGCCTTAAAGAATTGACTGAAAATTCAGATGTACTGAGAGCTGTGTCTTCAAATGGAAATACGCATTTATTGTAATTTAAAAAAAAAAACAACAATAACAATACTTTCTTTGCTCAAAAGTTATTCTTCATGTGTGCTTACATGGGAATCGCTAGTGGCTTGTTTATCTTCCCCACAGCTCTTACAGGCAATATCTATTTTTTCCAGAAGCACATTTGCAACATCTAAAATTCGGATCTCTCAACAAGAAATCTCGCCCACAACAAATGCACTTCCTGGAGTGGCACGCTAGGGGGGACTTCTCAGCTGCTGAAGAACACAGTGGAAAATTACAACACATTCAAAAAACCCCATGCCTTTCCTACACCAACACAAGCACTCTGCTTTATAAAAAAGCTAAGAATCAGCACATCTGCTCAAAAATGGTGAGCTCCATTTAGAGTTCCCACAGTACTCTTTACATTTGCTTTTGTGTCATTTTTAACATCAGTGAAATTAGTGAACATGGCACAAAGAACTGGAAACAAGAACATCCAAGAAAAGCTTCACAAGATCCGTACAAGGAATCCAGGAAAGTTGTGTTACCGTGCCAATTCAACACCAACACATGCATGCAAATAAACCTCTGTATTTCTGACAGGTCGAGATTAGCCAGGACCTAATTCAAGCATCGACTAGGAACAGCACAGCGAGATGTGCAAGGACTGCATTTCAGTAGAGCGGCACAGATCCCGCACCCCTCAGTCCTAACCTCGAATGGCTGCCTGCAGCGTTGACAGGACCAGTCGGCAAACTCATCTCTAAGCTCACTCGGTTTCTGGCTTCCAGACCATATCATTCATTTATTTAGTGCTGACACAAGTGACAAGTCACAGCACTGACAGAAGTGACTCCACAGAGCCTTCGAAGAATTTACTGCCTTTAATCAACTGCATCTGTATCTGAATCTGTAACCTCCTTATTAAAGGATGTCTGCAAAGCCTGCGGTGTCATCATAAATCCTCACTATCGTCAGTGATTGACGGCTTTCCTGCCTTGGAACTATACAAACTACACTAAGTTTTGAAAGGTAACAAGCTCGTTTTATCTTTGAAATAGTACTAACGCAAACAGATCCGAATGCAGTATCTGCAAATGAAAGGTAACTAAACGACCTCAGTACCTAATGGCTACACTGATGGTTTCGAGCATTTTTTTTCTTCAGAAAAATGGACACCCATTATATAGTTATATGCAAATCTGTTCAAATATCTAACCTTAAATTCTTTTTTTCCTCTCCCCAGAGATGTCCTAATGTGCATTATGCTGATTATCTTACACATGCTGCAGAACATCTTTAGAGCATGAAACTAACGTGTAAAGAGATGAAGTATCTGTCTCTTCTGAATTCATGCTGCTAAATTGTTCATTCAGTCTTAGCAAAAAATTAACAAATCACCATGTATTTAAAATACAATCCTTTAGATCAAAACTTTACACATTGGTAGTTTCGTCAGGAAACTTAAAACACCATCCCGATACACTGTGAAGTATCTGGAAGTAAATCTGATCTACACCTTTTTGGAAATCTGGCAACAGAGTAAGGCCAATTTAGAACTAAATGTTACTCTTCACTTGTTCTTGAACATTCAGTATACTTATATATTTCCAGGATAAAAATACAAAGTTCCTTAAAACATATCCACGGATTCCCATTTACACCCAGTCACTGACATCACATGTTGTGTGAACCGAACTGCCTCCAATACATGAAAAATGCACTTTCCCAGGACATTTAGAAGCACTGTACATGATAGTTCCTTCATGCTATTTCCAATTACATGACTATAGCCTTGTCTTCTACCTGGAAGCTTTTGCCAATATAGACATTCCAATAAAGATATGCTGGTTATTCCCCATCCCTCCCTTGCAGGGGGACAGCAATTTTTATAGGTGTAGCTGAAACCAGTTCCCTGAATTGAGTAAAAGCATAGCAATAAACAGGATTTCTTTATTCGCCTAGGTACATCGTACCTCTATAGGCACAACCGTATCAGTTGAGGAAAAGGAGACCACGTTCCTGATCGGCAGGACTGGCCACAGAGATTTTAAAGAGTAGACACAGCCAGGCTTGAAAGAGGTAATTAAAATACTCCTCTTCTGCTTACATTTTTCTTCTACTTCTCTATAGCCCGATCCTGTACTTCTTGTGCAATTATGACTTCCGCTAATTGAAAAGTTTCTGTTGTCATCAATTTCAATCGGTGAACTCCGAATGAAAAAGCTAATACAGCCTTCAGTCTGTCAAGTAGCACTTGCCTTTTCCACTTGGATAATGGAATTTTCAAGTTATTCATGGAGAAACTACAGCTAAGTAAAGGAAAATTCACTGTAAAATGTTTTGTGGGTTGCAGAACTTGCAATGAATCGGTTTAATTTTTGCAAGTCCTCCTGAACCTGCCGCAATGTCTTAATTTAAAACAAGCCATAAATCCTAACATGCAATTCTGCACCTACGGCAATGACTGGGTATTTTGTAAAGGTCATATTCTTACATCAAGTATTTTTCCATTATTAATTACACAGCAGAAAGATTTTTTTTTTCTTGATGAACCAAAATATACTTACACAAAAAGAGCAATTCCAGTGTTAGCCATGGCATAAGAAAGACCAAGGATGCCACTACCCACAATAGCATTGCTCAGATTAAATACTGACATTCCAAAGGAAGTAGTACCCGGATGCTGAGAAAAGGGAGATAGGTAATGATTAATAGAAAGTTATTACTTATTTCAGAATTAAAACAAACATAAATTTGGCAAGAAATTGGAAATGCCATGGCTATGTACTTACATACTGAGTTTCATATTTCTTCTTCCCAACGTTGGAGTCGAGCAAGAAATTTTGATTTTCTGGATCGATATCCACATAGTGGCTGTTAAAAAAAAACAAACCACCCCAGCCAAACCAAAACATTGCATCATTAGCGACTATGGTGGGGAAAACCTGCACCTCCACAAACAGACGGAATGACATTCCCCCCACCCCCCCGCCTTCCCTCAACCCGAATGTCACCCCCCCCCCCGCCCCATGGACACGAAGCATTGCGTGTGTTTACATCCGCGGTCACTCCCGTTTTCCTGACACCCCCGGACCCGAGATGGCCTGTCACACGGGGGTTGAACAGAGGGTAGGCTGCCTCCCCCCCCCCCTCCCCGTGTTGTGTGCGTGTGTCCCCCCCCCTCACCTCTTCATGGCGGCGGGCTTGGTGGGGTAGGGGTAGCTGAAGTCGTTGCTGTTGGAGCTGTAGCTGCTGCTGTCCTCGTCGGGGGAGATGTTGAACTTGCCCATCTCGGCGCTGCTCATGGCGGGGGGGGTCCGGGGAGGGGGTTTGGTCTCTCTCTGCGGACGCTCTTTTGTGCTGGGCGGCGGGTCCGGCCGCGCCTGCGGAGGTTGGGGGGGGGGGGGGGGGGGGAAGAGGAGGACGGGGCGGGTTGTGGGGGGGGGGGGGAAGGAGGCGACGTCAGTGCCGCAGCGTCACGTGGCCAGCGCGCGCCCCAGAGT
>CANTUZ010000001.1:171702090-171807090 GCA_947846985.1 Fratercula arctica
AGGGATGGCAGGAGTGCTCGTCACTGCCTATGGTTTCATCCTGGAGAGCTGGGACCAGAGTGATGGATCATATTGCAAAGACATACAGGCCGACCAAGTTCAGGGTGCTTCAGTCTGCATTTAGCCCGGCACTGCACATGACCTGAAAAACCCTGCTGAGGCACAGGGGCTTGTTAGATGAGGCATAGTATAAGACTACAACTGAAGCTTAATGCTGCTCTCTGCAGCCGCTTCTACTAGGGTTGGCTGGAAGCAGTCACGAAGGCATAGCCTAACTCCTCCAGAGGTTTAGGGAAGGCTGGCAGACCGGCCCTCTGGGAGACACTGCGGTGGCAAACCCTGTGCTCTGCCATGCTCTTCTGCACCCTATACCTTATGAGGGTTCAAAGCTGCTCTGTGCAATAAGGCAGGCGACTGCACAAGCCTCACAGGTCTTCTGGCCCCAAGTCCTGGGACTCCACAGAGGGCTGGGGACAGCGTGTGTTGCAGCTGACCTGGTAATGCGGCAGCTGGGAGCAAACAGCAGTGGCATCGCAGGAACAGCTTGTTCTTCCCAGCACTGTATCAGTCCCCTGCCCTAAACTGTTTATTCTGGATTTGTTGGGGGGAGGTGACTTTTGCGTGTGCCGGTTGCTTGCATAGCTGCCAGCGCTCCTCTAGAAGCGGGCAAGGGAGTGCTTTTGGGACCGCAGCGCAAGCTCCCCTGCTTCTGTTTTGAATTTGTGCAGAGCGAGTGGCATGGACATTTTCATTCCTTTCCAAGGGGTGGTTCTGGCGCAAATATGCCTGTCCATACCACAGTCCTAACACAAACAAGTTTTTCATACAGCCCTAATGAAAATGCCAAGTGTCTCTGTAAGAACCCTATGGGGAGCTAAGGACAACAGATCAGATAAATACCTGGCTGCTTGGGGTGTTATTTTTACCGCTGCAAAGGCTCCATGAACTCAGTGCCTGAAAAACGGGAGCTTTTAATATTAAAATAGACTTGATGCTGGCATGCGGAGCCCAGAGCCGTGTGGGGCTGGGAGTGAGTCAGCCCAGCAGCCCAGCGTCGGAGCTGTGAGCACACCGTGCCTCCAGGCAGACAGGGGCTTGGCGGCTCTGCAGGGAATGAGGGCAGAAGGAAGGCTTAGCAAATCTGTAAAAAATGGAGCAGAGTGACCTCAGCCAGTACAGTCTCCCTTCCCCACCTCCCCAAGGAGCAACACCCTTTGGGCTGTATAAGGAGTGTGTTGTTGTTGTCAACCATCATTCTCTGTTGGCAAAAGAGAAGTTCCTCCTATCACCTCTTTATGTTTCTCCCTCCTCCTCTGGCCCCAAGAAATTTGTGGGTCATTATTTGGCAGTAAAGTATTTCTAGTCTAAAATAATAAAAAAGGGGAGGGAGGGGGCTTCTCCTCCTTTTCTTTCTATGTATTCCTATGAAAAAGATGTGTTGCTGCCTATCTATGACAGCAGCTTGTTTTCTGTTAGATTTTAGGCTTGTTTTTCTCAGTGTCCTGAGGGTAGTTGTCATAATAAAGAGAGGAGTTGCCAACAGATTGTCCGAGTGCTCTTCACACACATCATGAAAACATCATCAGGTCTTTGTGTGTCAGAGTGTTGGAGAGGAAGGCACACATGGTGCTTGGCTTAAAGACACAGAGCAATGAGCAAATGTGTTTTTATGCACTGAGCCCCCGGCACTGACTAATTATCATTTGTGCCAGCAAGTTCCCTACACAAACAGTTTGGTCATTACTTCCTGCAATTCTTGTAAGTGAAGTCAAATTATGGATCATGGCAGACCAGGAGTGACATCAGTGAGGGAACACCAGTCCCCACCTGGACAAAGCATAAGCCTTTGGTTTCTGCCTTTATTCCCAAGGGAAACCAGTCAAGCCTTAACTTCCTTCCTCTCCTCGCTCCTTGGGCATTGGGAGGCACATAAAAAGCCATTTGGGCACCCCTTGGGTAGCATATAAAACATGTCTGAGGCAAAGATGCTTCCCTTTGGTGTGGAAGTCTTTAAATAGAGGACAACCCTTTGCAATTTTTCTCTGCTTCTGGAAAAAGAGCTTGAGAGTGGGTGATGAGGGACATACCTGGCTCATCCCCGCTCTGATTAAATCTTAATTCCTATCTGAAAAGACAACTATATTCTTGCTTCTTTCGATATATAGAGACGTAACTCAGTAACAAGCTGCTCTCTGCATCCCTGCTAAGTTTTACTTGGTTGAATCCCTCTGCGTGCAGGGCTTTCTACCTCCAAGGCGGTGTGGTGGAACTGCAAAAAGAATGTGAATCACATGTATTTTTAGGCCTTTTTGTATTGTCAGAAGAGTATAAAAATTATCTCGGAGTCAATGGGAATATGTGAAATATTGCAATGTTAGGGCTCAGCTCTTACAGTAAGATCTATTTTCTATTCTTTTGTAGGCTGCTCTTGGTTTCAGTGACACTGCTGTCTATTTATTCAATATATCTCCTGTTGGTGTGTTCAAAGGAAACAGGTAATTTAAAATGTTATTATACCATTTTAGTGGAATTGTAAAGAGCAAGAGGTGAAAAGTGCTCAAATAAGGCCAGGTGCTTTGTGTAAGATGGAGTTTCTATCACTTGGCTGACACAATAGAAAGGCCTAACACGTTTTGGGTCAGAAACCCAGAATTAACAAAAATTTATGTCATGGCAATGGAGAACAGCATCTGACCATCACTATAAAGAGAAAAACTTAGGACAAAGAGTGAATTCTGCTAACGTGAGATGTCTTCAGTGAGCTAGAAGGAACAGCTCATATGTTTCTTTGCATTACGAAACCAAATGCAAATGAAATATAGTGAATCTTTGCAGTTTGTCCTTAATGGTCCGTGTGAAATTACTGATAGTCTTTTTGAAGCAGTAGGGGGTTTCCTACAAGAAAGTAAAAGGGAACAGTTCCTCCACAGAGAGAAGTGTAACTGTAAGCAAAATATATTCTAAACACAGAAATTAGAAGTTACCCACAGTGTTAAATGTCTCTGTGGTCTGAAGTCCAAGAGACTCTTTCCTTGGGTAACAATCTCTGAAGACAGATTTTTAAAATTATCTGTGCACAAGAACACTGTAATATTTTAATATGTAATTTGGACACACATGAGTTACTGCTATAGCATGTATAATGGCACCAACTGCCTATTTAAATTAGGTACATATGCCTAATTGTGGACACATTTGTGCCCTGTTAGTTCCCAAAATCTAAGCCCTGGTTTCTATGTTGATGGTACATATAAACTCAAACTTATTGTTTATACAAGCTTCAAAGCAGAAATGTCAGCTATAAGGAAATATAGTGAAAACCAAACAATGGGATGCATTTTAAAAATCATCTGTACAGCGTAACGGTGGCAATATTTCTCTTTCTGTTCTCATCTGTCTCACCATATTCACAATGTCCAGTTTTTTCCGCAGCCTAAATCACAGCCAATGAAAAAAACATTTAACAGAAATGCAAACCAATTGATAAGAGGAGTTTCTCAAGCTTGACAGATATTTAACAAGAAGTTTTAGTTATAATTTACACTTTGCCCTGCTTTTCCCAAAAAACCTACCACAGTGAGAATTCACAAGTTAAGGCTTCGTCATTAGAAATCGTAAATCCTCCTGTAAACCGGTGGCTGCCCTCATTTGGATCGTTTAGTCAAAGCAAGGGAAATTGCAGAATCGCGGTACTGTGTCTGCTGTGGCCAGGCTGCCAGTCCTAACTTGTGGATCCCGCTGTACCGGGTTTTGTCTGGAGAGGAGGCTTTCTACGTCACTCGCATGGCGGGTGCAAACCCAATGGGGATACCAGAACTTAACATGTCACTAGGGGTATAGACAGATTCATTAAAGGGGTGTAATAGCCTCATTAGGAGCTTCGATTTCAAAAGTGACTGGTAGCCAACGATAACATTTATAGACATCAAGAAAACATTCCTGCACAAGTTTCAGCCCTAGTAATTACAAGAGAGCTCTCTATTTACTTGCAAAGGGCAGATATGGCTGCATGGATGGGTGTTTAGCTGAAAAGGAATCATTAGTGTTTTGACTCAACAGCTTTCGCCGGTGTATTTGTTACCTTTCTCCTAATTTCTTTGCATGCAGGCTGCATGGTGTATGAAAAGCTGGGTGAGCAGGTCTTCGGTACCCCAGGGAAAATGATTGTCTTTGGATCTACATCGCTCCAGAACGTTGGAGGTAAAGGAGATGAAGGGTATTGAAAAACAAAATCCAGGAGCATCTTAATGTTACAGCTACCAACCAGTCAAGTTCCTTCTTCTCTCAGTGACACCTTGGGGTTTTCATGCTCCTCAATATAGCTGTAGCTATATCTTGCATGCAGCCTTTCAAAAATGCTGCATTACTGAATGATCAGTAGTTTACAGTCAATTAGAGTTCAGGGTCTTCTATCATCAGACACTGATGTGGGATAAGGTTTGGGATGCTTCTCTGTACTTGTTCCACAAAACATCTTACCTATTTTCTAAACTGACTTTCTTCTTCCTTCAGCAATGTTGAGCTATCTCTTCATAGTCAAAAATGAGCTGCCTTCTGCCATAAAGTTTCTAATGGGAAAAGAAGAAACTTTTTCGTAAGTTGAATTAATTTTGGTGATTAGATCATAGAATTTAACGTTGAGATAAGTTTAAGCATATGCTCATAAAGGCTCTTAAGTATTGGATACTCTTTAGGTTTGTCAAAGTGGATTTTCACAGAAATATTTCAGGGGGTTAATAAAAACTTTGGGAAGGAAAAGGAAAGGTTAAGTCATCAGTAGTTACTCTCTTTGCACACCAGATTTGCATGAAGAATTGTGATTTATACACACCTCTCATCATAGTATCCAACCTTTTACAGTGTTAGGCAACACTTGAAGATATTGGGAACAACGCAACTTTAAGATATTAGGTATTTCCCTGCATTCTTAGCGTCTTACAGGATTTTACCCCTGAAGCACTGTTCATAGCATGAAATTCTTAAATACTAGCATATGACAACAGTAGAATAGTGTACTTAGATTTCTGCCACTTATCACTCCTTGACATTTAGCAGCCTCTTTAACAGAGGGGTGGTATTTCTTTATACTGGTAAATATCCTTTGCACTAGATTATATGGTGTGCTGTAGTGCATGATAAGAAGGTAGAGATCCCATTCCTCAGGCTTTCATACTAAATGGGACCGAGCAGTGGAAATAGGTCATACAGAACGTCACTAATGCTGTCCCTTCTCCCTTTTCTTGCTTTTTGGAAGGGTTCAAAGCACTTTGCCAGAAGGAGGTACAGCCTTGGGCTGGCTTAGTGTGTGTCAGCCCTTAGGAGCCTGGTTTGCTGCTCCAGGCATGTTCCCCGGGTGATTTAGCAAATGAATTGTGGTTGTCCCCCCCCCCCCACACCCCACTGTGCTGTAGTGTGGCAGGGTGGCTTATATCAGGTTATGGAGGGGGGTGTTCTGCCTCTCAGTCCCACTCACTGATCTCCGCAGTAGGGTGATATTTTGTCTAGTGACTATGAAAAGCTGCCGTATCTCAGTCTCAGCAGTGCCATGCTTCAAGGGCTGGGTACTTAATGAGTCTACGAAGTTTAGATGTGGCCCACATCTCTCCTTTTGTAGGAGCTTGTAGGGTAAGGAGACCAAAGACAGTTCCGTAACTGCAGCAAAGAGGATGACTGAATGTGAGGAAAAGTAGAGAGGGATTACGGTGTGCTCATGGTGTGGTTTTTTTAATGTTTTATACAGGGCATGGTATGTGGATGGGCGGCTTCTTGTTGTCACGGTGACGTTTGGTATAATCCTCCCTTTATGTCTCCTTAAGAACTTAGGTAAGATACAAATGCCATTGTAGGAATAAAATAAAGGAAGCCAGACATCACGCTACCGACAGCCATGCTGGCAAGTCAACTATAAAAGAAAAAAAAAATTGCTCTTATTGTAATTTAAGCAGCCTCCCTTGTCCAGGAATAAACTGTGTTTTGAGCATCTTGGAACAAGTAGGCCTAAACTGTCATAGCAGTTGAACTCAGTATAAACCAGTTTCATCCCTACAATTGTGGAAACTGATTTGAAAAATCATAGTTAAGAGGGTCCTCACTTCATAATGCAATTCAATTTTATGTGTAGCCTGTAAAAATAAGTTCACAAATTGCTAGATTACAAAAAAATAACTTATTTTTCTATCAGCATCGAAACCTTCAGTGGTGAGGTTAACTGGAAGTATTGGACTTTGAAGTAAGACATGTATAGAAGATTGCATTTTCAAATGTCTTTGAGTCCACAGCGATGCCAGTAGGTACAAAATGTATTTTTTAAAACCATGTAACAAGTTTTGGCACTGAAGTCCTGTTGGGATCTTCCTTTTGAGAAAATAACCCATAGTCAGCTGACGTGGCTCGTACTGGGAATCTGGGTCACGTTCTGATTGCAATTGCACCTTTTCAGGTTTGTTTCAATTATCACAGCTCCTTTCAAAAGTAAAATTAGTTAAACTGCCTTAAAGTCAAACCGGTCAGAGCAAAGCTCAGGTCTGTCTGAAAGTTGGGAGGCTTGCGACGTGGGAGACTCACAGACCAACAGGACATGCTTTTGTCCTGGCCAGAAGCTCATGATACACATTAAATGTGTAATACATTTAAGCAACAAAAAGTAAAAACCAAGATATGTCTAATAAAATAATTTTGTATGAGATTTCCTTTTAATTTGTTTCAGGGTATCTTGGCTATACCAGTGGATTTTCATTAAGCTGCATGGTATTTTTCCTGATAGTGGTAAGTTCAGCTGGCTGGCTTTGTTGCATGAGAGTTACTTGATAGGATATTCATAATTTCTCTGATGTCTTCATTTTAATTTGCCTTTTCTTAAAAATATTTTTACTAATTAGCTGTCTTCCGCTTTCATTCTAGGTTATTTACAAGAAGTTTCAAATTCCCTGTGGCGGATCGGAGCTAAATGCAACATCACCTATCCTATCAAATAGCTCAGCACATGAACATATGTGTAAGCCAAAGTATGTTATCTTTAATTCCAAGGTATGTTTCTTTTTATAATACTTATTTTTAATTCACATAATATATGCACCTACACCCGTGTTCCTTATCCAGTCAGCACCACGTAGGGCCTGATTCTCCATGCTTCCACTCATGCTCCAATGGTGAATGGGCAATGGGTCTCCTTGCCCGATCTTATGGAGATGCCATGTTGAATGTTCCTCTTTGCAGTCTTGCTCTGCCCCGGTAGTAGACGTGCTAAGGCTGTGAGCCCAAGTTACCACCAGACAACTAACACTTTATCTGGGAGAATTTTCCTTTCCACTGCTTCTTACTGTCCCGTTCTGCAACTCCGCCTTGAGGTTGCAGTTCAGCAGAGGCTGAGTAAGCCATTCCTGCATCCAAAGCCCAGAAGTAATCCCTCTGTCCTTCTGCACACAAACCACTTCTTTGTGACAGGGTACGTGTTTCTGTAGCCATATGGTGAACTAGATCGTGAAAAGGATACAGTTGAAAGCTAATCCAGCAAAAATTTGATTGCCTTTCAGCTGGATGCTTTCCTCCATCGCCGCACAGCTGCAGGGAAAGTTGTGCCAAGAGAGTGCGAAAGAGCAACTGGCTGTAGCTGTGGGAGCAGGAGGATCGCTCCTGTCAGCTGTGCCGGGGCACAGTGCTCGTTAAACAGCAGGGCAGGGTCCTCGGGGTGTCGCAGTCGCATCCATAGGGAATGCATATGTATGACATATGCATGCAAAAATTAAATTTTTTGAAATTCATCCTACCAGCTGCAGTTGAAGAAGCCAACCCGAGCACTTTTCTTTAGTTGGGGGTAGCCATCAGCCCAGATCCGGTGGGACGGACCAAAAATTAGTTAACTTGGTGTGCAATAGCAGCTTAGCTGTAGGTATGTTTTAGATAGCGTTGAAGGACAGTCGTCTTCTACAGTGTCAGCGTTTGCATCAGAGTCGATGGAGGCACATCAGAAAGATCAGTCCATCTGAACCAGGCACACTGGAGCTGAACTCTAGACATCTGCCCTCGGGGCCAACAGCTTCCCAGTCAATTTAGCAACTTTGGTGTGAGAGAGGAGAGACAGTTTCACAAAATCAGAGGACGGCTGAGGTTGGCAGGGGCCTCTGGAAGTCATCTGGTCCAACCACCCTGCTCAAGCAGGGCCCCCTAGAGCCAGTTGTCCAGCACCCTGTCCAGGAACTTCTGAATATCTCCACAGATGGAGACTGCACAACAGTAGTGCGCTGGGAGTGAGGGAGAGGAGGTGGCACAGTCCTGGGCTGAGGAGGGATCACTGGAGAGCAACTACCATATTTACTGAATCTGTCGGGCCTGGGCCACACCCCAGGACGGCTTCTGTGGGAAGGGGACGCCTGTGGCCAGTGCGAGCAGATCTCAGAAGACCAGGGAGAGCTGCCTGTAGGGATGAACTCATTTTGTCCTTGCAGGAGGACCTGTTTTCCGTGTGGTCTCTGCTCATACCCATTCCCCGGGGAGAATGGAAGTGCTTGGGCACTGAGATCATACAGTTTGGCTGTACATTGAGGACTGAAACCCACTGAGGTTTTTGGTGGAGAAGGGGGTGAGGTTCCCCGCCCCCGGAGGCCTCCTGCGCTTCCTGGTGACGTAACGGTCTCTCTCTTTCCCCAAGGAAAAGCATGCTCCCTCCACAGCCCTCCTAGCCCTTTTGTTGGCCTGGGAAATGAAGGGACTCAGTCTGGTACCTTGAAATATCCATTTATTTGTAAGTTCTGCATTCCTCTTCTCTTTTCTTACAGTCTGGATATGGGCTTCCTCTTCAGGACTGCAAGCCTTAGCACCACGGGTGCGCACCCCTCTCCATGCCAAGGCAGGGTAGCGTAGCGGTGACCCACCATATGTCCCTTTTACGTGTGATGGTGTGCTAGTAACGGTGGCAGTAGCTGGGCAGGGAAACCTATCCCAGGGACCAAAACCAGCAGCCTTGTGGCATCCAGCACTGGGCTCTGCGAGCAGAGTGAGGACCGTGCTCACATGGCCAACACAAAGACTTTGTTCTCCCATTGAAAGAGCGCTGCTCTCCACATTTCATTAATATGTGCTAATTGACAGGTCTTCTACCTTCTCTGAAGGCTCTCAGCATTTGGTTGAAGAGTCCAGAGAGTTGGGAGTTGAGGTAGTTGAACACAGATCATTTCTTCATGCCGCTGGGGGAAATACTTCCTAATTTCTTTTCTGAAATTCTCTCCGAACAGACCGTGTACGCTTTGCCCACCATTGCTTTTGCATTTGTGTGCCACCCATCAGTCCTCCCGATCTACAGCGAACTTAAAGAGTAAGCCATTCTTTTTTATTTTTTCCAGTTAATTGTTTTGAACCGCTTTGCACGGAAAATGTTAGCGCAGAGGTGCTCTGAGTCATTCGTGCCATTTGGAGGAGATGTGCTTTAATAACACCCAACAAGCCAACGAGCGTGGCTGTCAGCTAGGAAATCTGGCCTCCCAGGCATGCCGCTGGGGCGGGGGCGAGGGAGGTTGAGGATAATGCAATACTTTGGGAGTTTTCTCTGGAAGTACACGGTGGCCTGGGGAGAGCCAAGTTGTGCCGGTCGTTATTTGGCATAGGAGAGAGACGTGTGTTCAGCTAACGGCATTTGTTCCAGAGCAACTAAAAATCTGTTGCAGTACCAGGAAAAAAAAGTATTTTCAGGCTCGCCAGTATTAAAAGGCCTTTGCCGGTACAGCTGTCCCGCTGACACCTTCGGCTGGGCAGGGCTGTGGGGAGCTGGAGACCAGCCCTGCTGCAGCATCGCTGGTGGCCCTGGGGGGCTGCAATGGGCTCCTGGGCCATGGGGGGAGTCCCAGGGAAGAGGTTGGGGTCAGTCAGACCCATGGGTGCCCTCAGGTCCCAACCACTTGTTGGGAGCTTTGAGTTTCAAGGGACTCCAGCAGGTTCCCTGGTGCCTATTTAAGGCATTCCTGTGTGGGTTTAAAAGTCTAACTTTAGGTACCAGAGTGGGAATATTTCAGAACAAATATCTAAAAATGAAACGTTTACACTTAACCTATTTTACACATCTACAGTGGTCTGCATACATTCGTTATTTTCTACCCATGGAGACACAAATGCTTCTCTGCAAATACACAGAATGTGTTTTTTTCCTGTGTATAATTTTACTCTTTCTTTATTTTGGCCTTTTGATTTACTTACTGAAGTGTTTAAGGGCCGTCCCTCCCGACTTGGCTTCACTCTTCATTCTGTTTAGGTGGGTATGGCTGGGGAGCAGAGCCCCTAAGTAAGGACCGTTTCCCCAGTCTTTCTCTTCCTTGTGCAGCTGTCAATGGATTCCTGTTTCAAATGAAAATGCATTCATGAGCCTCCCCAGAATTACAATGTTTATGCAAAGACCTAATACATTTTTAAACAGCTATTGAAAAATCCAGCCTAACTATTTTTATGTGTTCTTTTTTTCTTCTTTCTCCAGCCGTTCACAGAAAAAAATGCAGTTGGTTTCCAATATCTCATTTTTTGCCATGTTTGTGATGTACTTTATGACTGCCATATTTGGCTATTTGACTTTCTACGGTAAGTATGCAGTTCTTTACTAATGGAAGTAGAAAGGGAATACATGTGAAATCAATAGCATATCCCAGCTGGAAAGGAAAGTCCCATCCACTTATATTAAAACACTTTTTCAAATAATTTTCCATCAAATTTTCATATTGAAGGTACAGATCCTTTCTTCCTTTTCCCCTGTGGATGAAAAGCAGAAGTGAAAGTAGTATTTGCAAAAGGCCTATTGAAAATATGAGGGGGAGAGTTGTTTAAGAGAATTGAGGATTAGCTGGGCCCCACTGAGATTTTTGTTCCCAGGTCCTCTCCTGAATGTTGTGTGCATTGGTGACGACTGAAGCATGCATATCTGCATAAAATGAGACAGATTGGAGAGCAGGTCCTAGGAAATGTGTATCAAATCAGCCATCACAGCTTTTTCATTTTCTTATTGACGCTTTCATCATAGCGGCGAAGGACCAAATGTTTTCCCTCTGTCCCTAGAGCTGACCCCTTCAGGTCTTGGCTAAATAAACTGGCAGCGAAGGTGGGGAAGCTTTGAGCGTTGTCCCAGCTCAGCCGCCAAAGGATGGCTCTTTCGGTCTTTGAGACTTGCACCCTGTCTCTTTTCATGCATATCAATCCACTCAAAGAAACAAACAAATTATGTTGTATCGCTAAAGGATACAACGTGTATGCCCTAATGGCACAACTGTTAAGTAAAATAGTATAAAAGATGAATGTTGACCAGGAAGATACTCCCATATTCCAGTCTAATGGGAATGTTGCAAAGTAGTGTCTTTTTCCATGGACCATTAAGGGGTTACAAGACAGATGACACAACTGATGTTTGCCTTTTACCTCAGAGTCACCAAAAGGTCATCAGTCTTCTCCATCCTATTCCAAGTGACCTTTTTGTTACAATCTCCTCATTCATTATACTGTTCCTTGTGAGCCACCTATTGCAAGAGAAAGAAAATAAGTAAATATGAAATCTGGCTTTTTTTTCCCCCAAAGGTGTATCTATCTCTTATTTGTTTTCTCAGGCTCTCATTCTGATTATGAGGCCTTAAGACTGCATGTGTTGAAGTAACTTGAGGTCATCTGGTCTAATTTTCCCAATAAAACCGCAACTATGCTGCAAGTGACAACAGCAACAGCCGTTCTCATCCAACTGCTCCCGTCTAATGCATTTTCATAGAAATGCATCAAATTAGCAGCCCCAGGGAGCAAGTGGGTGTAAATCAGCATGGACCCCTTCGCTTTGGCAGGGAGGAGATTCTGATGTGATTGCCCCAGGGATCTGAGGAGGCAGATCCGTGGCGCTCCTCTCTGGGAATCTCCCACGCCCCTCAAGGACGAGGGTCTGGAGTCCATGGAGGAGGTAGGGGCTGCGTCCTTCTGGCCCTCCCGAGGGGGAATGGCGGAGGAATCCCTGGGGTGTCTCGTGTGCCTCTCCCCACATCAGGCGTCCCTGGTCCCCAGCGCTGAGAGCCTGCGGGTGGAAGCTGTGTGGCTCCACTGGGGCTTCTCCGAGGGTCAGTGCCATGACAGGCAGCAAAAAAGACACTGAGGGAATATAAAATTCCTCCACTTTGATCCTTCATCCCCTCGAGACTGACAAGACCTTATCTGTCATATGTTCGCTTACAATTTCCTAACCCTCTTCTCTACCCTTACCTGGGTAAGAACAGTATTTTTATGATGGCCATTTCTTCTTTACGCCAATAGTACTTGTCTGTTTGCTGTGTTCTCGAAAGTGTTGCAGTGATGACTATATTTACATTGCAGAATTACAGAAAAGAGGTGTTTTTCTTCCCCTAAAAGGTCACACTGTGGTTGGGCTCTGTGGTGTATCTAGCTGAAAGGAAAACAGACCTTCAACTGTAAGCCTTGCCCTTCACTTCCTACCTGGCTGCAGTCCGTGAGCGGTACAGAAGTTGCAGTCTGTGCTTGCAGGAGCAGAGTAAGCTCTGTGTCGCAGAAGCTGTGCATGTGCCCGGCTTGAAAACCCCACTCCTAATCTGCAGGGAGGTGGGAGAGCGTTTTCTTTCTCCTAGTGGGGATTCAAGCACTGCGTAGGTGGTGTTGACCCGTGGTCTCTCCCCAGAAGGGCGTCCTGGGGGGGGAGCGCAGGCATTTTGCCACAGGACAGATGTCTCTGCCTCCAGGGACACGCGAGGTTTTACCAAGTGCCAAAGATTTTAAACTAGACGTGGCTGCCGAGTTCCCTTTAAGGACTTTGGTTTAAGAGCTGTTAGTTTTACCACCAGCCTTCTAAGATTAGCAGGCAGAAACAAAATACAAACCTAAACAGGGGTAGTGAGTATGCTTTGTGGCGCGCTTAACAGCCACCCCATTAGGTTATTGCTCCTAGATATTTAAAAGCTACAAAGAAAAAAAATAAAACACATAGGTCCCTCAGCAGCTTGGTTTTCCTGTTGGTTAGCACATGCAGACCCACTCTGCAGTATTTATCACGGCTTCAAGGAAATGCTTTTGCAGGAGGTCATATTAAAATATCGCCAGCGCCTCCCCATTAGGCACACATGCACAACTCCCCCCACCTCCCCGCGATTTGTCTTGGCTGCTGGGGCCGAGCTGCAGGCAGCACTGCTGGGTGGGTGGCAGGTTCAAGAGAAAAAAAACCCCTGAGGGCAACCCTCGGAGGGGCTTGAGCGCAAATGTCAGAGCGTCCCGCTGAGCCTTGACCCCCGATAGGCTTTGTTCTTGGTTGAGAACAGGGGCACTGCTTTTCGCTGGAAGTTTATTTGCTGTTTAGACTAATTTAGCTCAAAACCTCGTAGTTTATATTAAGTTCAGCCATTGCAGTGCATGTGGGTATTTTTATATCATTTGACACTTTAAAAAAAAAAAAAAAAAGCCCATGGAACCAATTAGAAATAACTTATTTCACTTTACTTATTTTTTTTATATATGTATATATGTAAGCAAGCTTTCATGTATGTCTCACTGTTGTCTTTCCTACAGTGAAAATTATCTTAGACTTGGGCATGTGCTGTCTTGAATTAGGATGCATTCCTAAATCAGGCCTCCAAAGGATTAATCTGGAATAATGGGATCATTAGGATTTGGTTCTAAGTGCTGTTTTAACTCAAGAATGTTTCATTCCATACTCTTTCGTTTGCAGATAAATCACTTGTTGTTCAAGAAGGCTGTTGTTAAGCAATGATTTTTGTGAACGGATTGCCTGTTTGCCAGAACACTCATCTTATTGTCTTTTCCATAGACAATGTGCAGTCAGATCTGCTTCACAAGTACCAGAGCAAAGATGACATCCTCATCCTGACCGTGCGCTTGGCTGTGATCGTTGCGGTGATACTCACGGTGCCGGTGCTGTTTTTCACTGTAAGTAAAAAGCTCCCACAGGGTTTGGAAGTCGGTAATGGCTGTACACAGTGCATTTCTTCAAACCACAGTCCAGCAGTTGCCGTGGCAGTGACCTGATCTTGAGTTACAAAAAGAGCTTGAGTTTGGATCGGTCTTTTCCCACACCAGACTCCCACTAACTTCTGGAGAAGTTCTCCCTGCGGGAAATCAATTAATCTGTTAAAATCTGTTATAATCTTAAATCTGTTTTAAATTGAATCCACAAGGGCCCTCTCTTACTTCACATGACTTCACTGGAACAGGCTCAGAGGTGAAGTACATTTTTAAGTGCAAAAGGATCTCCAAAGGCATGTCAGAAAGGGAGGAATTTCCTACTGCAGATGCTTGTATGCCTACAGTTTCGAAATATCAAATGAATTTTAAGAACTATTTCAAAGGGCATGACATCAGAGACCCCACAGTTTCTGACGGATCTATGCTGCACTTGCTGTTGCATGAAGAACTGGTTAAAATAAACATGGGAAGCTTTGAATTGGCTTACAGACTGTACCTGACAGAGAACTCTCTCTCTTTCTACAGGTGCGTTCATCATTATTTGAACTGGCTAGGAAAACAAAATTTGACTTATGTCGTCACATTTTGGTTACTTTTGTTCTTTTGGTTATCATCAACCTGCTAGTCATTTTTATCCCGACCATGAAGGATATTTTCGGAGTTGTAGGTACAGTATCCTGGTTTTGTACTACTAATAAGACTGTTGCTAATCAGCAACACAGTAATTAGCTGTTGCTGACAACTAACGAAACTCATTCGTTTGAATTTTGCAGGGGTCACTTCTGCCAATATGCTGATTTTCATTCTCCCTTCATCATTGTATTTAAAAATTACACAGCAGGATGGATCAAAGTTGACTCAGAGGATTTGGGTATGTGTTCCTTTCCCATTAATGCAATGCGTTCATCTTGTTATTCCTTATAATGTGCTAGATGCAAACATACCTAATCTGAACATATGTGTGAGCTTCTTTACATTACTTTCCATCCTTGCTTCAGTCAGCTGGCAGCCATGCTTGCCTTTCTCCTTTGCTTACCCTGGGGGTCTCCCAGTGGAGGGGCCCTACCACGCGGGGCATCTTGTGTTCTGGGGGGCCCTTCTCTGCGGGGCGATGGGCTTTTCCCCTGGCTGGTGAGCTGTAGCCCTCCATCCCCCTTCGGCAGCCCTTTCAGCCCAGCAAGATTGCTCTGTTTCAATGTATTGATCCAGAAAGCATGCCAAGTGTTCTGTGTGTGGTATTCCTCATGGTTTTAGGGGACTTGTGTCAGACTTAGGGTGCTTCCACCAGATGGGAATGGGCCTTGGAAAGATTTCCTCTGTGCCCCAGAAAGAGCTGCAGCTAGAAAGACGCAACACTCCTGTGTATTCCCAGTCTAACGGGGCATGCACTGGAAGCACCGTAAGGTCACACCTTCCTGCTCTGAGCAGACAGGCAGGAAATCCATGTTTCACTTGTGGCTTCATACACAGACCCCAAGACGAAAGGGCTGAACTCCAGTGGACACATATCTGATGGGAAGAGTACCCCTATTTCTGTGAGGCTTTGAAAAGAGCAGAGCCAATTGGTCCTAAAAACAGACTCAGTTGATCCTCTTTAGGGATGATCGGTGTTTAAGACGTGAATTGAAAGGAGAAAAAAAATGGTTTTGGTGTTCAGCAAGTAATTATTAATGACACTAATCTGTTTAATTATCTATGGGTCTTGTCTTTACCAGAAGTGCTATCCCATTTTAGCTGATAACTTTGATACATCACCTTGTAAATCTCCTTAAGAGGAGAAGTTAACATACTTGAATTAGTTGTCTTTTCTTTTTGTTCATTAACTATCTCTTCTTTTTGTTCCAGGCTTCTCTTTTCTTGGCGCTGGGGATAATGTTTTCCCTAGTGAGCATTCCCTTGGTCATCTATGACTGGGTACAATCAGGAGGCAGCGCCGAAGGCCACTGAAGGTCACCTCCTCCTGAAAAGAAGACACCCCTGTTTGCTACACACCAAAATCGCAACCATCCGTTCTGTTATCTATTCCATCTTTTGTGAGTTTACTCAAATCAAATCCAAATAATGATTATCCAGTACTGAAAATACTGTTATGGGTGTATTTTCTTGCAGAAAACAGACCCATTTTTCCAACAGGCATATCACTCTGTCCCCCGATACTGAGTTATCAGATCAGCCTAAAGTCTGTGTTAATTGTCTGTGAGCCTATATAAAGCATTACTCATAGAAATTCATCACAATTAATTTGTTTCCCCTCTTCCACCCACGAATTGCATTGTTCCATTATTATCCTTAGCCCTTCAACCTGCTCTGCACCTTTAGGCAGCAGCGCCTCTTGTTATCAATCCCAACTGGAGTGATGTCAGTTCACATCCTTCCCCACACCTTTTAGCCAAAACTCTGCTCTCCAATTGTACACATCCAGTTTGTTTGTTTGTTTGTTTGTTTGTTCCATTGCTGTTCCGTGCACCATTTGCCTCACTGGGTTAAGTGTAGCATTCCGGATACAGGCACAAAAGGCACCACGAGAGCGTAAATGAGTGTTGTATAAGCGTTATGTCCTAAATCTGGTGCTTCTCTCTGGTGTTCTGGTGGGGGAGCCAACCCCAGGGCCTGGCTGTTTTGTGGCTTTGGGGAACGGACCTGTGTGTCTTTGTGATGGGGTGCAGGGAGCAGGAGAAGGACAGCCACCACCACCAGACACCATTACCCCAGCACACTTCAGCTGGAGCCTGACCAGAACTAGACTTGACCCCAAGCCACCAGTACCTGAGCCTGAAGAGAAGCAGGCGGTCGGAGATTTCCATAGGAAGTCTGCGTTTTCTTCAGCATTAAACTGTTTACTAATGCCCCACTTCTCTCAGAAAAAAAAAAAAAAAAAAAAAAAGTGGCAAGCTCCAGTTTTACCAAAACCTACGTGTTTAATCATACCTCATGCCTTTTCCATTCTGGGATTCATTTGTACATTCCTTGTAGAGACTGACTCCTCTCTTGTGTCTTACCCTCCTCCCACTGAAGTCAGCGGGGGTTTCGACAGCAGCGGGAGCAGGATTTGACTCACCCTGCCAAACTACTGCATTTCTAACGGAAACTGAAATCTTTAACATTTCTTTAAAACAAACAGAAACACTTTTTATATTTAAAATGTTTCATTTACATTTCTCATCTATTTTCCATAACAATTAGCAAAAATTCAATTACTACTAGCAGAAACACTGTAACTTGCATCTGTTGTCCACAAACTAAGCATTTGCCTAATGCCTTATAGCTGGTGTAGAGAACTACTTGTAGAGACTCAAACGCTAAGCAGGTGATCGTTAGCCATCCTGAGCAGACATCTATTAGTGCACTGCCAGCAGCATCAACGTGTTCACTTTGTGTCATTCACCGTGTGAGCTAAAAAGTGTCTCAAAATATGAACCCGGCTCCTGCCGAAAGAACCGGTGGCCGAAGGGAGCCCCGCTTCACGCCCCAGGGCTGAGCGATGCCCTCGGTGTGCTCAAGCCGTACCTGTCAGTATGCGGTGACCCTCTTGTTCCCAGTAGCTGGTTCATTGCCGACTCCTGTTGCAACTGTGGAAGGAGACTCTCATTGCCAGCTTGCTATTTTTAAGGTTAGGGATGGAGAATTCAGGATCTGGGGATTTCTGTGAGCTATTGAATAGCCTCAGTTGCCATTGCCTTGTCCTACATGGCTTGAAGTCACTGAAAGTTGAGACCACAGAGCACTTCTCAGGACTTTGAAAGATGGTTTCTAAAGGTAACATCCAGAGAAGTTAGTTTGGGGCCTTCTTTGGAATTTGGGCATCGAGATGCAGAGCGTTCATGCTGTAGAAACTAAGCCTACTAAACCCAGATTTCTAGGTCCGTACCTCAGCCTAGGCAGCGAGGTACCCAGCTCTGCCGGTACTCCACTGTGATCCAGAAACCAGGCAGAGTGGACTCCGCAGGCTGCCCAAGTCCTCAGAGTATCCCAGCAGCAAGAACAAAACTGGAAGCCTCCTCCCTCTGGGCAAAGTGACCTGCCAGGCTGCAGAATGGGGTTCACTTACTCTGTCATCCTCCTGGCCCCTCAGACCTTCTCTCACAGGCTCCCAGCAAGGTCTCCAGTGTGGTGTCCTTGCTCCCAAGCACCCCCCAGCCCAGCATTTAACACACAAATCACTGAGCTACCTGGGAGCGCCATGCTGAGGTCACTCTCTTTCCTGCAGCTGATCTCAAACCTTTGCCTGTGATGGTGCAGGTCACCGCTTCTCTCTGCACTGTCTCTTCATGAGACTGATCCCTGCCCTTATTCACAGAGAAGTCCATACAGTCCATACACAGAAGCCTATGAGCCCATGTGTTAGTCAGACTCTGGAGAGAAGTTCCTATCTCCTCGCAGCTCGTTCCAGGCACCTTCCCAGCTCAGGATGTAAGTTTGTGGCTCCCCCTTTTGCAGGCACCCAGCCCTCCCTGGTCACTGCAGCAGGAGCCCAGCATCTCACTCCACTCCCTGATTCAGCCTGCTGGGGTCGCATTTCAGGGTTTGAGGTGCCTTATAATCTCTCTGGATCTTATCCTAAAAAACCTAACTCAGACCTGAGAATGCTGTACAGTGTTATCCTCAAGATGCTCCAGGGCTCTCCTGCTTTCCTCCCCCCTTTATCCTTCTTCTGCTACTGGTTGATGAGCAGTGCAGCTCTGTGCATCGGGGGATTGTGAGAGAGGAGATCCTGGGAGCGACTTTCAAGTACCCAGGTATGAGCTAGAGGTCTGATCTGCTGCACAGGGTACCAGCAATGTCACAACTGCGACATCTCCTCCCCCGCCCCCCCCCCCCCCCCCCCAAATAGTCTGTAGTCTCATGTTTAAAGTACCAACCATTGAGTTTTGGCACCCAGCTTCCTTCAACTTGAAGGGCTTTTGGGTGACTGATCGCTCCTTGCATCTTCCCAAATCTCCTCCATCACTATCCTTCTCTCTCCTCTTTGCTGTTCTGCCTTCTTCTTTTTCCGAGTTTATTTGTAGACTGGAGTTTTACTGGATAAATAGGGAGAAGAATGAGCTGGGTGTGTGCATAGAGTGAAATTACCCCAGGTACTGGACCATCAAAGCATATCTTGGATACTGAAAAATAGATACCCAAAATATTAAGTCTCTAAATAGACTTTGTTTCTGGGTGTCAGGAAAAAAAAAAAAAAGAAAAAAAAAAAAAAAGAGGGAATTTTGCTTAGACTGATTTACTGGCATCATATTTATAGATATTTATGGAAAGGAATCATGTGTTTATTGATGTCTGTGGTAATGAACGTGAAATAACGTGCTTTTTGTTTTCTCATCAGGTTTATACATTCTTAACAGAATGCAATAGACCCTGCTGTAACTGTCAACATCAGTGATGGATGACAATATTTGTATGAGGTTATCTGTAAAATGTACTGCTGTTATTCAGTTCATTTGGAATAGTGAACTTGTAGCCAACAATGTACGAGTCCCACATTTTAGCTAGGATTTTAAGAGCACAGTGAAATGCTGTAGGAGTTTCTCTGTTGTTAAATTAATAGGATCCAGAGTACCGTATCTACTTAGTAGGTGGTAGCATGCTTTCTTTTCATAGAGAGTTTATCACTATTGTGAGCACTGCAAATGTCATAGACTGGATGCAAAATTGCTCCTAATAGCTACAACAAAATACTTTAAAATTCTTGGTTGTGTAATAGCAACAATTGAGTGGTGAGGGACACGGAAGGACTAATTAGAAGCAGGGGCTCCTAATAAGATCGTAGGAGTTAATCCTACACTTAAAAGATGGCCTTGCTGCCGCTCCTAGTCCACAGCACATTGCAAAGAAAATAGTCATGAGCTTAAAGCACCCTTATGGTTGCAGAACACAGCGGCCCTTCTCTGTCTGACGGCAAACACGCCTACTAAGTAAAACACAGTAAATTATTATTTGGGAACAGTATCTTGGGAGCGGTGACCTCTCTGGGTGATGCTTGCTCCTGGTCAGAGGGCCAATGCCAAATCCGTGCACCGGCACAGACCTTTTTATAGGGCTGACACGGACTGAGTGGTGTCCAGCCTGTGTGCAGGTCCAGGGCAGAATGGCTGGTCTCATCCCGCGAGGTCAGGGATGGGGACGCCCATCTGCTCCCGAGGGCTGCTTTCCCAAGCCACATACCAACCCATAGCTCATGCTCCACTTGCAATAGGTCAGACGTGCAGATGCAGGTTGGATGAGATACGGGTTGTGTGTGTACCCCTGCCTTACAACACACCACAGCTTTCTCTGATCTTAACAGTAACAATGAATGGTATCTCTAGCTTACCTTTAAATGAATACGTTCCTTTGCTTGAACCTTACATTAAGGCTAAAGAGCATCTTGGTCAAAACAAAACTCTTTCCACGTGGTGGTGTCCCACCTCCAGTCCTACCGTCCCACCCCAGTGCCTGTAGGAGAAAGGCACAGCAGAATGTACTCAGCTCCATCAGCAGCTCCACGAGATGGCTTTATCGCCTGGCACCAGGGTACTTTCTTAAACAATTCCCCAGAGCCCTCGGCATCAGGAAAATCCTTATTTCCTATAACTTACACAAAGAATGTTTTATTTGTATCTAATGTAAGGATTTCTGTAACAAACTGTGAAAAAAAAAAAGATAATGAATTAATAAAAAGTACAGGGCTGGAAAGGTCTCAAATTCACAAATTGTACACATGCCTATGTTTCTGAAGACAAATCTATGCAGTTGTGTTGTATTGTAGGAAATTTCATTTTTATGTACATATATATATTGTAAATAAATAGGATGCTGTATATTTTTGCAGTTGTTTATCCCCTATGATATAGAAGTGTTGAGATAGGCTCTGCATATTAAGAATAATTTTAATAGAAATACAAATACTTTAGCTTCTGACTTAGCAAAATGTATATCCTTTTCTTTCTCCCAAGAGTTCACACGTTAAATCCTGAACTTGAAATTATAATTACATCACTAACGTAACAAGAAAAAGAGAAATAAAAGGACCAATGAAATTGCTAGGAGTAAGTCCAGTGCATGACTCCCTGTTCTCTCAACAGCAAGTTAGCCGGCCTTCCTGCTGGGGAAAATATCTGCCTTGTAAAGGGCCCTTTTGGTACCCAGGTACCTCTTACCTCCTCAGCTGAGGTCAGGTGGTAGCAAAGTGCTGAAAAGGTTTTTTGCAGAAACCAGAGCAAACTGCAGCCAGCAATTGGACCCAGCGTTATGCCATGTTGTATCCAGGCATGTATTTACCCAACTAGTGCAAACAGAAGTCGGGGCAGGACTTCTGCATTTCCATTTTCAGCCACCAGAAATGCCTGTAGTTCAGGAAAAAAAGAGCACTACAAGCCAGGGATGGGCAGCGCTCAGAGCAATCCGTGCCATTTCTAGCCCGCTCCCTTCCTGCAGAGTCCTGCGGCATCTCCTCCGCTGCAGAGACAGGCACGCTGCTATCATACGACCAAAAGGCTAGCACCTGAGGCTCACGAGAGCATCCCCAGCCCGGGATTTCTTGCACGTCCCACCCTAGGAATGGGCAGAGGCCTGTACTTTGGTCGTGGGATAGCTGCGTGTCCAGGGGTAGGGGTGATGGGAGGGGAGGGTCGTGTATGCCCTGAGACTGCCTCCGTCAAGAGCCATGCGTAGACTTTCTTGCTGGTAAAGCACGGAAACGTGAGGTTTTTTTCAGGATTGCTGAAAAATGGAGGTTGGGAAATTGAGAAATGCATCTAAAAATAATTGTATTTTTTTTCCATGTTTACTTTATGGCCTTGGATGAAAATGAAACTTGAAGTAATGTTTCCTTTCACCGTGAGCACAAATTTGAGGAAAAAAAACCCTATATGCAGTCACTTCTACAGAGCTTTTCAAATTAATACAAGTGTACATTTTGTTTTCAGTGTTACAGCCAACAAAATATAAACTGTAAAGGTATTTTTCCACAAGACTTGAACTTTAACCTGTTTATAGAAACCTGTTTTTAGTGTCCCAAGGTATGTTAAGGCTCACCCAGATCCAGTATAAACAATACTGTTTGAATGATGTACGCTTGATACGAGCTCATCTCTTAATAGATTGTTGAAGTGAGTCATTGGTAATATTTTGCTCCTGCTAACATCACCATACTTTGTGCTGCTCATATCCAAATAAACGATGCAGTTTTTCAGTTTCTGTGTGTAAATAATAATTAAAAAAAAAAAATGTATTAAGTTCTATAATCTCTCTGTTACCTCTATAGTTTTTAAACATTAAAATTGTGATCTAAACTAATGTTGGGGCCATACTCTTTCTTTCAAAGGGATGACCGTATATCATTATGATGCCTTAAACAGCATGTGCTCCCCACTTTTGTGCAAATATTTTCACTGAACTCAGCATACGGCTCTTGCAAAGCCAACTGTATTAGATTCAGTGCGGTATATAGAGCAAAACATCAATAGATGGCTACGGAACATTAATGTAGAGTTTCTCATACAGTTTCAGAAGGACCTGAAGCCGGGGCGTATGGTCACCATAGACTGGGGCTGCTGAAGATGACAGCGTTTCTCAAGCCCAGGGCTTGTTTCTGCCTGCTCCTTGAAGACTGTCCAAGTGCTCGCCAGTCTGTTTCAGGGTCAAATCAGGCAGTTTAGCTTTAAGGGCTGCTGTTAGAGTTGGGCTTGAGTTCAGATGCCAAAGTGGTACCTGGAGTAGCTAAACCCCTGCCAGACCTTCTGCTACAGAAGCAGAAGCCATTAGCAGATGGACGAGGTGGATACCTGAGGACAGTAATGTCTTAAGCATTCCCAGCTAGATCTGCCAAAGTGCCTCTGTCAAAGCCTTAGAGGGCCTGGAAAATGCCAGCTTTTTGCCTTTGACCACTAATTTTACTAGTGCTCAGGCTGTAGTGATGGTTTACAGAAAGACCTCTTGGCTAGAGTCCTGTCCGTACGACTGAAGAGCTTACTTGAGCGAACAGGGTGAGTACAGCCAACATCTCTGTGGCACAGTTCCCCGGGCCCCTCTGCGGGAGAAACAATGGGAGGATTTATGTATCAGAGGATCCTTGGCAAGCCTTTGCCCAGTCCCCAAGCCCAGGGAAATGTCTTGAAGCCATAATCTTGTCCAGAAGTAAAAGCTTCCACACCCTCCTGGTCTAATTGCCTCTCCTGTTTGGGCATACCCACTTCTCTGCCCAGCCAAGCATAATCGTCTCAGAGCCATACCTTGAAACACAGGAGCGTGGTTTGTGGAGTGGAGGAAAAAGAGAAGCTACATTGATTTTCTTCCTTGCTTGCAGAGACAACAACAAACCTCTGTTGCCTTCTGCAGTGCAGTCTGACAGCTTCACCTGAAGATCACCTCAAGCCACACAGCCAAAGAAAGAAACACCAACCTCCTTTCCAGCCACAAACTTCTACCTTTGGTTTGGCTTGGTCTTCGTGTATCCCCAAGGTCAGCCAGATCTCTGAGTTCATCTGACCAGTCCAGAAAAAAAAAAAGGAAAATTACCTAGGGCAAGCTCTGCCTGGAGGAAGAGACACCCCCCCCGTTTGGCTCAAGTGGGGTCTTAGTTTGACTTAAGTTCAAGTGAAATTGCAGTTGGTCTTCAGGCTGAAGCCCAAATTCTGGCCACTGTTAAGATGTCTCATTCCTCACTGCCAAAAGCTGGTAGTAAGCACTCACACCAACTTAAGGAAGTGTGGAGAAAGCAGAGATGGTAGGAGCAGGGATGAGTGGTAAGACCATTTCTAAGCCTTTCTAATCACAGACCCCTGATAAACTGAACCTGGACTTCACTTCTTACACCCTGTTCTCCTCACACTCATGCAGGACAGCAGCACCATTTGCTTTGTGTTCGGTGGTGCTAGCAGTCCCTGCCCAAAATACTTCTTACCACAGACCCTAGTGCAGTTAGCAGAAGTTTTCAGGCAACCTGGCGTCCGTATTTTGCAAATATTATGTGCCCTGCCTCTTTCAACTTACAGTTACGGGAAATGGAGTCTCTTAAAGCTGTTGGTGTTACACTGCTAAATGCCACGGCGCTGGCAAGGGACGGCACTGCTGGCTTAGTGCACCTCAGCCTTGCCATGGCTCGCTGCTTGAAACACATGAGGTTATTAGGATTCTTGGAAAAAGATGTAGTTGGGCCAAGGCTTAGACAATAGGTCTAGGAAAGTAAGCTGTGACGGACTGGGGTGGCGCAGGCCAACCCTGTCTGAGAGCCAATCTGCAGAGCAAAGCCACCTTGTGAGGCTGGCAGTGGTGCCTGGCCCTCTGCGAGATCCCTGTGCTATGGGCCCACGGAGGCTGCTGCCCTGGAAAAACAGAGGGAAGCGTATCATCAACAGGAGCCAGAACATACCCCGGAGCCAAGAAACATTTCCCCTTCTTGGAAAATCCCACCCTGCTTAAAGCCTGAGGTCCTTTCCTCAGAGGTAACTGTAGCACCAGATCCTCCTCCTCGTGCCCACCACGTCCCCTTGGGAGAGTGTTTGCCCACTAGTCAGCAAACCTTAACCACGCTCCCATTGCCAGTTATGAAAAGCTGGTGAAATTCGCTTGGGTTTTGGTAGAGATCATCACCTCAGACTATTCCCTTGGAATATACCAGGCGTTGACTGTGCCCATGACTTGCTCCCATGAGCTCTTCCTTCCTGGACACCTTTGGGGATTCATGCTTGGGTAAGTTTCCAAAAGTCACTCTTTCCAAACCCCGTTGTTTTCCCGGCAGTGCTCACTTCACGTAAGCTTTGCAACAGCTGGACCATCCCCGTTACTGCCTGTTACAGACCTGCCCCGCAGCCCAGGCAGAGCTGCCAGCTCCTCTCACCTCGCTCAGGAGGGATTTGCTCAACCATTCCCCTTCCACAGCACCGGATGGCAACAGCCCTTCCACAGAGGTGTTTGACAGCGATTAGAGAGGTGAAACCCAAGTATCAGATGCAGGAGCATCCGCGTCTGCTGTTTCCTCTCTCCAGGCCCATGCCCCGCTGGCAAGTGGCCGATGCGGATGTGAGGAGAGGGTCTGTTGGCCAAATGGCTCCCCAGCTGCTGGGACCAGCCCTCCGGAGTTCCCAACGTGTTCCTGGATGTGCAGTCCGCCGCAGAGATGCAGTGAGCGCGGGGCTCGGCAGCACCCGCCGCAGGAGCCAAGCACATCGAGGATAAAAAAGCAGTTGTTCTACCTTGGGTAATTATAAGGGAGCGTAGCGGAGTTAGGCGCCAAGGTATTGGAAAGTGTTATGATAACAAAGGAACTCATGAAGAGGGTGGAGAAATTTTTACGACGTGAGATCAGATTAATGACCTGTACAACGGCTGCAGTAAAAACAGCAGCATACAGATGCTACAACATTTGTAGAACACATTTCTTCAAACCATAACCAAAGCCTGTAATTTACTAGGATGTTAAAAAAAAAAAGAAAAAAAAAAAAAAAAAGAAAATTATATGTTCACTGACAAAGCCAGTTCTTGCAAACTCTGAAGTCTCCTCGGGCTTTGTGCAGGGAAGAGTTCTCACTAGTATTTCTTACATGAACGCTGGATCTCCTATTAATTTTCAGATACCGTTTGTAGATAATCAGAGAAGTACCAGATACTGGAGAAACAACTTCCCTGACATAATGAGGAATTATATATCTCTGGCAATTAGATCATCGTAAAAGGAAAGGAAAACAGGCATCAGTCTGCCATTCTCGCATCCAGTGGCATTTAAACAATGAGCGCAGTCTCTGTTACTGCTGCTGGCAGGTCTCCAGCAGCACTTTGAAAAGGCAGCGTGGCCTCCCTGTAAATTGATAAACAATCTTGCTAGCAACAGGCACAGGAACATTCAAGCCTTTGTTAAATTTTGACTTGAGTGGAGCACTAATTGGCATCTTTCCGGGCAGAACAAACAGGGTCAACTTCTCCACTTCCCACAGGCAGATTATTTTAACCAGCAGCCACTGTCCCCACAGTTTTATTCCATTTATTTAATGGAATAAAACCCAGGAATGTGGGTACTAAGAGATGCAGAAATTGTTTTCTTAAAGAGTTCTCGTAGTGAAAACAATCAAACTCGGTTGATGAAAAAGCCTGAATAACTGAGTCTTAGCTGTGCTGACGGCTTCAGCACACACTCAATATCACTACAAAAGCAGATGTGTCATCTTCACATGGGATGCTGATTTCCTAGTGTAAAATGTGATCACAATCTGTACTGTTTGGGACCAATCTAATCCAGAGAGGGGATGATATTCTCACCTCTGCTCTGGGCCGAGGAATAAAGAATGGCCTGAAATCTTTCATACACGGCTGCCAGTGCCCACCGAGATGCAGAGTACTATCTAGGGAACGGGAATTGTGCTCAGACACACGCCTGACACCTAATTATCTTCCTTCGTCCAGTGCTCTGGCATGTCCCTGTCTGCTCCAGATTACACCGGGGCAAACTCAGCTCTTGGTGGGACTCATGCTCTGGTCAGCCTCAAGGAGAAAGTTCCTCCCCACAGCTGACCAGAGCATGAGCCCAGCAAGCAGAAGATGCGCCTCATGCAATTTGCAAACCCCAGGCAGGCATCTAAAGCACTGAGCAAGTGGGGTGGCACTACAACCCACCAGGCAAACACATCACTAACACCCTGACTTCTCTGGGACGATCTCACTAGAAGAGAAGACGGTTATAAATCAGTTTGTTCAAGTAAGAACATGTCTATATTTACATTACAACCCTCTACCAAACACAAGAGACCATTAGTCCTGTTTACTGCAGAAATAACCCATATTTCCTCTGAGGGCATCTGAACGCCATTCTGAGGGCTAGGGACAGATAAAATTGGAAAGTGTTTTTTTGATTTTGGTCTTTACAAACAGTCCAGATGCCAGCAAACAAAATAGGTGAAAATTAATTGCTAGAAAACACTTCTTGCAACACACTCTTTACCTACCCACCTACCTCTGAGAAAACACTATGGTTAGCACAGCTGAGCAATGAAAACAACACCCACAAAGAGCAGGATTCATCGAAGCCAGCTCTGAAAGGTGCACTTTTCACAAGGGGACAAACATGACGAGGGCATTTACCCACAAGAAGAACCTGCAGTGTTTCCAACCCCACCACTTTATAGGTGCTGTCTCAGTGTCCCTCCATAAGTGCTCCACCAAAGGCAGTATTGTACCAACAGACAGCTGGTAACACCTCTGTGGGTGCTGGCACAGAGCTCACTTCACAAAGGTCACTAGCAGCCACCACTAAGAAGAAGGAACACTACTGAAAAGAAGCAGACTAATTTACTATTAGATAGACGGAGCCATTCCCAGGCATCACTTCCACAGACTTTCCAATGTTCGCAGCCTGCTGTGAAATGGTTGAGGTCACTGTGGTCAATGGAATTAGCCTTAGATTTATATAATCTGATAAAATGTCTTAGATTTTCATAATATGAAGAACTGCCTTAATGGGTCTCTACCAAGATACTAAGTTATACATGAATTGCTTTGGGGGGATGGAGGGGACAAGGAAAATGCTAGGTAGGCTTCAAGCTTTTGTATCTTTTATTGCTGATATAGGATGTATATTTTATTGGTTCCAACCTTGGTCAGAAATGAAAAACTCTGTAAAAGATGTAGAGAATCAACAAAACCCCAGGAAAATAAATAGCAGAGGATGCCAGCGTTGCACTGCTGAGGAAAGCATTCTAAGGAATGAAAACTACCGTAATGGAGTTGTAGGAACTCCAGGTCTTTCAAGGCAACATTATTGCAAATCTCACCTAAGAAAAAAAAAAATTAAAGGGAAGTGCAGCTGTAAAGCTCAGTGAAACTCCATCTAATGCGTGAGGCCCAAGCTGTGATGAGGTAGCCAACATGGCTACTGATGGCCATTGAGAATTGCACAACTGGGCACCTGAGTCCTCTCTGTTCTTGAGGCAACATTACTTTGCATATGCACTCATATTTCTAAGTGTGCCTTTAGCTGTTGCTGCTCTTTTTCCTCATCTCCACGGTCAGTTGAGCAAAAATATCATTAGCTGTATGATTTTCTCCTTGTGGGCCTCACATGCGGACTAATCCCTGACACAAATTTATCATTCGTATCCAAGATGAGCAGGTAAATCAGCACGGACACCGGCAGTTCAGCACTAAACCAACAGGCTTTGCAGCAGTACCGCATGTTACAGAAAACACATCTGCTCTCAACTCCGGTGAAACTGGGTCACCAGAAGTATTTCCTCCCCTGCTGTTGTTTTATATCCAAATATGCAGAAACTGAGGTGTTACTCCAGCGTACAAGCTCGCGATGACCTGTGGAACAAATCCACCACAGCCAGCAAGGAAATGAGAGGCAACCACAAGCCTCACTGGTACTCACAGCATTTTTCATAGGGTTACGCCTGGGATAAGACAGATACCTCGTGTTTTGCTTTGACATCTGAAAAAAAATATTCATACCACAACACTAGTGTGTGTCTGTCATTTAGCAGCCCAGCTCACATTTCTTGTGAGGGCCTTAACCAATCTGCAAGGCACTGGGTGCCTGCTGCTTTTTCTGTTTCAAGTCAGCAGGTGGTGCTTTTAGAAGGACTGTCTTCCATCTCGGCTGCTTTAAAGCTAAAAGAGTTTGGTAGACCCTGTAAAGAGATGCTCCAGTGAGCTGCACATCATCTGAGAAGCCTAGAAGGGGAGTAAGAAGCAGACAACATTGCATACAGATCCTTAATATTAGTTGAAGTAAGGAAAGACCAACAGAAGGTCAAAAAGCTTTGTGTGAAAATATAGGTCCCTTGATGAGCTGTGCTTTCATTTTTAGTAATGTGCTACTCTCTCATCTCGTTTTACACTGCTGTTTCTCAGCGGAGAGTCTCAGGCTGCCCCCAGTGCACAGCCAGTCAAGATGGTGAAGTCTCTCTTCAGTGTATTCTGCAGAGAGGCGCAAAACAAGCTGCAAAGGAAGAAAGTGCCCACAAGACGCCCAACACCTCCTCAGAGCTGGCCAGGCAAGGAGAGGCTGGCCAGAAGGCCTTTTGCCTGCCATCCTGCATTTAAGGGCCTTGAGGAGGACAGGGGAGGAAAATAAGGCAGCTCAGTTTATTTATAACTCCCTTTTTAACGCTTCTGTCCTTTTCTGTCTGACTCAGCCTCTGCTCTGTGGTTGGAATTCCAGTGTCAAAACCTGAGCAATTTGAATGCATTTTAATAATATTAGTAATAATATTATTCATCATAATATTGTTACATTATTATAATCATTATTTTAATTCCTATGAAGACAGCCTGAGAGAGTTGGGGTTGTTCAGCCTGAAGAAGGGAAGGCTCCGGGGAGACCTTATGGTGGCCTTCCAGTACTGAAAGGGGGCCTACAGAAGAGATGAGGACAGACTCCTTATCAGGGAGTGTAGCGATAGGACAAGGGTCAATGGTTTTAAACTGGAAAAGGGTAGATTTAGATCAGATATCAGGAAGAAATTCTTTACTGTGAGGGTGGTGAGGCACTGGAACAGGTTGCCCAGGGAAGTTGTGGCTGCCCCATCCCTGGAAGTGTTCAAGGCCAGGCTGGATGGGGCTTTGAGCAGCCTGGTCTAGTGGGAGATGTCCCTGCCCATGGCAGAGGGGGTTGGAACTAGGTGATCTTTAAGGTCCCTTCCAACACAAACTATTCTATGATTCTATGATTCAGAAAATGTGCAGTGTTTATATTCTTAAAATGTGCATTCTCTCTGCCCTTTTATTGAAAATGATCTTTTTCTTGAGCTTTTACAAAGATCCTGAGCATTGTCACACATCTCTCCTCTCGCCCCTGCCCAGGCGGTGCAGCCACAGCAGGATTGTCATGGGGCAGCTCAGACCTGAGGGTCCCTTCCCCACACACTGGGACAACCTGGGGACCCATGGTCTCTGCCTGCCTGCTCTTAGAGGCTGGGCAGGAAGGGCGTACCTGGCTTCTTGGCCCTCAGTTGAGTTCCCAAATCACGTGAGAACAAAAGTAACTCTCTGTGTGTGCTTTTCTTGCCATAATAAACCCACAATTAGTCATTGCCTTTGTGCTCTCGAGGGACCGCCAACAGCCTGGCTCCTGCAGCACTGGATGGAGCACAGCACAGGGACAACCTGCTGACACCCATAGCCACCTGCACTGCCCTTTGGCTGGTACTGAGCTACGCTCTCCCTGTGCAGACAGCCACCCATTTAAAGGTTCATAGAATAGAATCATAGAATGTGTTGGGTTGGAAGGGACCTTTAAAGGCCATCTAGTCCAACTCCTCTGCAGTAAGCAGGGACATCTTCAACTAGATCAGGTTGCTCAGAGCCTCATCAAGCCTGGCCTTGAATGTCTCCAGGCATGGGGCCTCTACCACCTCTCTGGGCAACGTGTTTCAGTGTTTCACCACCCTCATTGTAAAGAACTTCATCCTAACGTCTAACCTAAACCTACCCTGCTCTAGTTTAAAGCCATTGCCCCTCGTCCTATCACTACATGCCCTTGCAAACAGCCCCTCCCCGGCTTTCTTATAGGCCCCCTTCAGGTACTGGAAGGCTGCTATAAGGTCTCCCCGGAGCCTTCTCTTCTCCAGGCTGAACAACCCCAGCTCTCTCAGCCTGTCTTCATAGGAGAGGTGCTCCAGCCCTCGGATCATCTTCATGCAGCAGTTCGCACTGTAACCCAAGTGGCATCAATGATGCTTCCACTTGTCACCTGTGCTTGTGGCATCCTGACATTACAGTAACAATAATGAAAAACAGATCTGTGCAGCTTTCTCAGCTCCTTTGTAATAACTGAGAAGTACCACAAACATTATTCTAACTTCATACAAGAAAATCTGTGATGTTTCAGTCCTGTATGGAAAATATTTCAACAAATGAGAAGTTCTACATCAGTTTTCTTGCTGTTTTACAGAATAGACCTTGTCAGAAGCATTTTAACCCTAGCCCGGTTGATTGGTGATACTCAATGTGTTTCATAAACCTAACAAAACTCAAAGCAATTGAAATCAAATTAAGGGGTGCTCACCAAATAGTCACATGCAGGGGAAACCACAGAGGGTTGTTAGTCCTAAGCATGTAGAAGTTAGGCAATATGGCTTTCCTGGTATATTGCCGCAGCAAATGACAACACAAAATTGATACCAGGCAGAAGACCAGCAGAAGATCTGCAAACACCACGAAGGAGTTGGCTCTCTACGGTTGTCTTAGCTGTGCCTCCTGCAGTTTGTTATAACACCACTCGCACATGGAAGCAGATGGTACGCTACGTATCAATTTACTATGCCTCTCTTTCACAGATTTTTTTTTTCAGCTCCGTCTGTGCATTTTTATTCAAAAGGGACCATATGGTCCCTGTGAGGTAGTTTATAAATAATTGTATATTTACAGTAGCAATCGAAACCAGAGTCACATGCTTACCTTCAGGAAGGCAGCTGAAAGTAGTTGGGAACTATAGGGTTTGGAATGATTTCCTCAGTACATCATAGAGATATGCAATGAATAATTAAACAGAAATCGATTTCATGTGGCCTTCCTGATTGCATTTGTTCTGCTACTGCTGCAAAACACAAGGTTCCTAATCAGAGCTGGTCGAAGAGAGATGGGGGCATGCACACTCCGATGGCATCGCCCCCATCTGTCATTCACAGACTGGAGCAATGACCCCCTGTCCCCTTGCTCTGCCTGGGGCTGGACTAAGCTCTCAGTGAAGGACGGCCTAGGAAAGATGGTGCTGTCTCACCAGGAGACCCTCCTTTACCTCATTCTTGAAGTCTGCGGGGGATGGTTTGAACATCCTTCCCCCAGGAGAGCAGTTTTCCAGGTACAGATGGCTGGGGGACAGCAGATATCTAGCTAGTACCACTTCCCCAAACACTCTGAGGCGTAAAGGCTCATGCAAGCGGCCACTGCATCAGTTCCTCCTTCTGCTCACCCCTCCCCTCCCTCCCCGTGCGCCCATTGACCATACTTTATTTTCATCTCAGCAAAGAGCAAATTTACCTCAAGAAAAAAAAACAACTGTCTGAAGAAACAAGACCAAAGTTACTCATGTAAAACCCCAACCTTTCTCAAGGTGGCAGTGACTGAATCAGGGGCCACCTCTGCCCCCCTCCGAATACTTTCTGCACTGCCCTCATTTTTGACATAAAGAATGAAAGGCAAAACTGCACCTCCCCAGTACCAAGGGAGGGTGTGCAAGGTCAGATGTCCCAGATGCTCAGTCTCCCCATTGGGGATAAGTTGCCAGAAGTGCTCAGCTCCTGCTTAGGTCAATAAATAAGAGTAGGTTTTAAGAAGTGTCTCACACTGCTATTCCTGGCCAGGATATGTCAGTGAGAGCGCTCTCCTGGACAGTTCAATATTTCTGTGCAAATCCTGACTACTCATTTGTAGGCTTAACTGGGGACGCTGGAATAAACATGGCCCCTGACTCCCTAATCCCGCACCTTCAGCATGAGATCTGGGCTCTTCTGGTCACAGAAAATCCTGTAGTGCAATTCCTACCTCATTCCCCACCCCCAGGCATGACAGCTTTTGTGTGTCTAAGAATTAATACTGGATAAAAATGAAGATAAAACTGATTCAATCTAGGCAGCAAAGTTACAATTCTCTTTCCTGTCCTTTCTCTATCGCTTGCCCTGCTGATGGGTAACAAGATTTGCTTTTCATCATGATCCTCCGGGTTGATGTCTAAGAAGAGGGCTGCGGGCTGCGATTTACTGAGCCGGGAGGCAGGATTAGGTGGGTTATGTAAGGAAGACAGCAAAATCAATCACAAATGAAATTTAGACTCATTCCGGTGTTGTGTTGGACCCTGCCCTCTACCCTTCAGCTTGAGGAGAAAAATTGCGGAGATCTGTACAATGATTTGAGAAGTGGCTTTCAGGGCACTGTCCCTCCTACTCGTTTCCAGCTTGGCTGTTGGCTCTGCCAGATGCTGCCGGCATCTTTTGCTTCGGTTATCCAGCACATTCATCAGCACCACATGCAGCAATGTGTGCCGCTGTGTTTCTCTCACGCACGAATGAAAGAAAAGTAGTATAATATATATAGATGCAGTCCCATCTGATTCTTAAGTCTGCTCCTGGGCTGCCGAGTGATCAGTAAATCTGGATTTGGGCAAGGGGATGGTTTGCCCACCAAGCACAGGGGTGAGCACAGCCAGCCCTAAGGTCTCCAGCACTCCCAGACGATTCTTCTCCTTCTCTGGAGATATTCAAAACCCGCCTGGAGGCATTCCTGTCCATCCTGCTCTAGGTGAACCTGCTTTGCTGGGGGGGTTGGACTAGATGATCTGCAAAGGTCCCTTCCAACCCCTACAATTCTGTGATTCTGTGATTAAGTCTGCTCCTGGGCTGCTGAGTGATCAGTAAATCTGGATTTGGGCAAGGTGATGGTTTGCCCACCGAGCACGGGGATGAGTGCAGCCCTAAGCTCTCCAGTGGCCACTGTGGGGTCAGCCCGTGGGGTTTGCAGCATTCCAGAGACATCTCCTTCAGAGATGTCCAGCCTCCGGGGTGCTCCAGTTGTTTGCCTTATGAAAGCTGGAAGACGCATTCCCTGGAATTGCTGCTGTTTTGCTACTTCATGAGGCGGTTACAGTGCAGTCCTCTCGCTGAGAGGGTGAGGAGGACTGCCCACCAGCCTCCATCCCCAGTGCCGGCCATCCTCCCCCGCACCTCAGGCAGGTCACTCCTCAAAAGCATCTGCAAAGCCACCCACCAGGGGCTCAGCCGGTACCTTCCCCACCGCTGGAAGCTTTCTGCCCGCTTTCCTTACTTAAAAGAGTAAGAAAGGAGTTCTGTTTTTCATTGTTTTTCTTTTCGAGCTTGACAACCAGAGTGTTCACAGTAACAGTGTTAGGTACAGATTAATGTGTTTCCATTAGCAAGACGAATGTCTGACTCCACAAAGTTATTTAGGCTCCTAATAATAAACACGGGCACAAGGCTTGGCCTAGATTTCCAAACTGAAATGCCTCTGAAGACCTGGGTCTAAGTGGCCATTATCAGTAAAATCATGAAACTAATTATACACAGAGGGCTTTCAAATGCATAGGCTAATCAGCTAAAAAATAGAGACTGCTTTTGGCTAATCGCTTTCATTAATAATTATTTTGCTGTTATTGGTAATAATAGTTCAAACTCTTCTTCTTCTGATGGGAGAACTTCAGGGTTCCAATGCAATCCTTGACACAAATACAGTGCAGTGCACCAGTTCTGGGCTTCTGCAAGAGCTCCAGACAGTAAAACTGATGTAAAAATGAGAAATATATTTTTTTTTCTCAACTAGTTCACAGTGATAAAACAAGCAAAACTTTTATAAGTCTTATTGCTTCATATAAGCTACAATCTTACTGGTTTAGCAATCCTACCTTTAAAGGTATGGACCCACTTAATATAGAGGACCAGATGCAAATAATAATTTCGCTGATTTCATCAAAGTGGCTTTATTTTTTGTTAAGTGACAAACAGCTCCAATAGTATCCAATAGTATCTGTCCCCTATTTTTAGCTTTACTCCAGAACCCCACATTGTCCCCGGCATAGTAAAATGACACCTTCCACAAAGACAAGAAATTCATTGACTTCATATTCTAAACAAGCCATTGTTAAAATAAATGGAAGTCTCTTAACTCTTAACAATAGTGAGTCAGATGGATCTGACCTTTGCGGGTGGGACTTTAATTATGCCTGCTATGTTTAAGAAAGTACAGTATTGTAATAATATTTTTCATTGCATACCAAGAGTTCCATCAAAGGCTTGACAATCCCAGGAAATGATGCACATCCTCACTTACAGTACAGCTAAAATGCTAAATATGTCCGGTCATATAAAGCCTGATCCTGTGAAGTTTTGGCACTGTCGCTTAATAGGAACTAACAACATCTCCGGCCATCCCTTTCCCTAAGGGACAGTCATTGTGCTCAATCACAGCTTGCCGCCTTTAGCCCTCTCTAAAAAAGGATAACTGGGATAAAACTCCAGAAAAAACAAGTGGTATTGCTGCTGTACAATGAAGTGTTTGTGAGGGGAGGGAAGGAAGGAGGTGAATAAGTGGTTATCTGGTGTGGAAAGCTGGGTACAGGTAATTTATAGCCTGTAGTGGACAGAAGGACTGCTGGAGGGAAGGAGATTGCAACGTGACATAAAAGCAGCATCTCCGCAGAGCCTGTGGTCTCTTCTAACCCTCTCCATTACTAACTGGATTTCCCAGCCACCAAACCGTCCTCTTGAAGGGTGACATGCTGTCACCTACCACTTCAGAGTCCGGGGGGCGGCTCACCAGGGTCTCCTGCCTGGCTGGTGGAAAGTCCCACCAGGAACGATAAATCCTGGCCTCTCCTTCAAATGATGTGGTTAATCTATACTTGCTTGATAATCAATTTTGAACTGATTCCATCACCATGAACAGAAAAATTGTCTGAAAGAAGTTACTGCAGCAATGCTTTTTGTTTCCTGGAAATACAGGATGATGCTGCTCAATTATACTTCTCATTCACAGCTTGTAGTGTCCGCAGAAATAATCACAGCCTTATTCTGAGTCACAGGCCATGTTTTAGATCCTGCTGAAATACTTTTTCGGGTGGAAATTAGCCACGATGTTCAAGCATCTAGAAAATTAAACTCTTCCCCTGATCTGTTTTCATTGCAGCAGTTGGGTCAGTAGCTGGGGTCCCGTGCCTGCTGGCATTCAACCCTGCTATTTAGCTTTGCTGAACAGCTTGCTAAATCTCTTCCCTGTTGAGAATTGCTTTTCTGTGTTTGCTCTCTATTTGAAGGCCCACTGATTACTTATGTCTGGAAGACACCAAGCAGGAAACCTGCCAGGAGTTTTGGGAGGCAGCATCTCTTCTCCCAAAGCCAGGAGGAGCATCTCTCGGGATGCTTCGGCCTTCTTCTCCTCAGAACTGGCTCCACCGTGTGGCTCGTTCAGTTACTTTGCATTTTCTGCAACTGCAGTCATGTAAGAGCTGTTTGGTGGCTGCTTCGCAGGAGTTGCCCCAGGAAGGTTGTCTGAAGGGGCTTTCCAACCACGCATCCTGATTTTCATTTGTAAAAGAGGCCTATTCAAAGAGGATTTTGCATCTTTCCTCACAATTATGTAAGTAATTAAAGCTGGAGAAAATACAGGCAATTGTAGTGATCATATATGGTTTCTCTTTCCATTTAAAATTTTCAAGAATTATTAGTCTGTCCAGAGTGGATTGAAAATAGCTGCATGTCTTCGAGGAGCATCACGAGAGGTCTGTCCACCTCTCCCACCACAAAAAACAGAGCACCCAGAAGCCAGCATCTGCCATCTGATAAATTTATCTCAGCCTTAAAATGGTTCCCTACCTTGAAGTCCTTTTGGAAAGACGGTCTGTGAGTGGAGGGAGCAGCATAATTGCTCTCATGGGCTGCAATGCCCTCCAGGCCACCACACCACCAGCCTCCCACATGAGCTGTGATAGCAAAGATGGCATCAAGGAAATGCTGCTTTGCAGGGCTAGAAAATGTTCAACGTAGCCAACTTATTCCAGAGGGGTTGGCTGAACATAGAGCACCCATCACATCTCTGCTGGAGACCTGCAGTCTAAGTGTTGGATTTAATTTTTGCTAAAAAAGTTCGAAATTGTATTTGAAGTCTCTTTAGCATTTTTGTTATAGACTTTAAAGCATACGGAAGAGGTTTGTAGGCAAAAATAAACACCCTTATGCTATGTGCTTAAAATGTTCCTTTTGAGCAGCGTACCCCAATACTTGAAACATAAGGTTTGTCACACCTCAGGTGTGGACTCAGACACACATTTAATGTTGAATTGAGCAGGTCGCTACTGATTCCCCATAACAGCTTAGTGTTATTAACAGCTAAAAAATATATAATGTGCTCCCTCAGCAGAAATGTGGCTTTCTGTTTTATTAAAACTTTATAACATTTCCTTCTCACTAATCTGGGAGGATGGCATTTATATCATCTACTTAGCTCTCATCTACTCCCTTATCATCCACTTACCAGTTCAGAAATTTATAAAGCAGCTCATCTAATTTGATAGCATTTTCTTTTCTTTTTTTCTCCCATACTTGCTCAAAAGCAACTTGGCAGAAAAGATCCTGGAGGTCCTGGTGGACACCCAGTTGAATGTGAGCCAGCAAAGTGCCCTTGAGGGAAAGATGGCGAATTGTATCCTGGGCTGTATTAGGCAAAGTATTGCCAGCAGGCTGAGGGAGGTGATCCTTCACCTCTACTCAGCACTGGGGAGGCACTCCTGGAGTGATGGGTCCAGTTCTGGCCTCCCCAGTACAAGAGAGATATAGAGCTACTGGAGAGAGTCCGGCAAAGGACCATATGGATGATGAAGGGACTGGAGCACCTCATATATGAGGAGAGGCTGAGAGAGTTGGGACTGTTCAACCTGGAGAAGAGGCTCAGGGGGGACCTCATCAGTGTGTACAAATATTTGTAGGGAAGATGCAATGAGGACAAAGCCAGGCTCTTTTTCAGTCCTGCCCAGAGACAGGTCTCTGGGCAATGGGCACAAATGGAAACACAGGAGGTTCCCTCTGAACAGCAGGAAACACTTTTTCACTGTGACAGGTGACCAAGCAACTGGCACAGGTTGCCCAGGGAGGTTGTGGAGTCTCCAGCCTTGGAAATATTCAAAAGCCATCTGGACATTGTCCTGGGCAACCAGCTCTAGGTGTCCCTGCCTGAGCAGGGGGGAGTATGACCTAGATGACCTCCAGAGGTACCTTCCAACCTCAACCCTTCTGTGATTCTGTGAATTCTGTCTGATAAACAAATGGATACACAATCATACTGTACAGGCCACAAGGATATATCCAGTGTAAAAAGCACACACTGACCATGAAGGGCAATGGCTCACTAAGGAAGTGCTGTGGGCGGATAACTGCAGGCTCTCCACCTAAACGGGCCTGTGGTAACAGCAAGGTGTTGGGGGAAGAAGATAATGAAGACAGTGTTGGTTCTTTTGACAGCTGGCTAATTAAGTTTGATAGTTCAGATCCCTCTTGATTTTTGACATCATGTGATGTTTACAACCCAGTCCGTCTTTTTATCTCCTGGGTCCATTGAAGAGATGAAGGCTTTGCCTTTCAGACGCTACTCCAAAACTTGTCTTTCACCTCTGTGTCCCATGAGCCTTGCTTGGGTGAGAGATTCATATCGTGGCAGTTCTGCTGTTGCCCCACACAGAGCTGAGAGCAGCAGGGATGGAGACCCCACAGCACACAGTGTGCCCCATGGCTCGTGGGCCCCAAGACTGCAGCAGAGGGGACATCAGATGGTGCCCAACTCACTGAATTCCTATTGGGAAGGTTTACTTCACTATTTTTAGTTATTGTTTACAGGTGTGAAGGTGCCTACAGCTTTGGTTAGATTTTCTTTCAGCAGTTTAAATTCAAAGGACTAAGAAACTTCAGGTGGAAAAAGCCCCACTGGAAAAAATCCTAGCTTAATTGCTGAAAATAATTTTTGAATGTAACCATAGGAGAACAAAATAAAACAAAACAGCCAAGAAAAGTCCTGAGGTACATGATGATGGACCTAGGAAATAATTACATAGGTGCTTAATTTTATATCCTGTGCATAATCTCCATGATTTGACAAAACTCTCCCCAGCACATTAAGCTAAGCACCTCCTCCAGTCCAGCCCGGCCGGCGGCTGCATTAGCTTGAGTTCCATAACATTAACAACTCCTCCACCTAGCTGCCTTCTCCCATAATGTCAACCCCAGCAGCTGCAGACAAGCAGAGCCTCATTGAAGTGTTATTTTGGGGGAAGTGCCAGAAATTATTTATTTCAACAGACTTTTGAACACACTGTACTGCTATTCTTAGAGTGTATCAAGTGGGGTGTACTTTTAGTAGAGTGGATGCTTAATTCTTGTTTTGGGTAAAAAGATTGTTTATTATGCTCTAAAAATATGCCAGTGGTATTATATATGATTAAGGGATGTTCTTTTTAGTAGTGCCCTTATTAGTGAGTCTGCTAGGAAAAATGTGTTTATCAGATAGCTAACAGCACTTCAGTTTGTATTAGACCATTAGCTAGCAACCTCGTGGGTGACTCCACTGCTGTTCCTGGGTGATCAGCTGGGGATTATTGCCTAGGGACTGTAATAACATCGCTCAGTTTGGGTGCAGTAAATCACTAATGTCCAAATTATGTTACCAACATAAAGTATGTGACAATAATACAAAGCTAAACGACTGTTTGGAAAAGCTGATGATGGTGATGTTGGCATCGATGCAATTCATGTGAGCTATACAGCAAATAATCTGAAGTCTGGAATGATATTTAAGTTATGGCCAAGTTTTGTTCTTATTTTAGCCATTTGGATTATTGCTTGTTGTGCTTAGGACCTGATATTTGCTGAACGCATTTAAAGAATGCATTTGGAGACATACACAACTCTAAAACTAGTTAATAGAAGTTAATAGAAGAAACAGTCTGAAAGTCTGCTGAGAAGGTGCCTGGCCCCTGAGGGCCACTGCCTCAGAGCAACTCCTCTTTCCAGCTGTGTGACACTGAACTACAAGTTCTGTTTTCTGCCTTCCGTGTGGAAGACCCAACACAGGGCATCAACAAACTGACTAGGCAGACTCAGACTTACCAAAAAGATGTAGTGAGCCATCTCAAAAGAGAAACAATGGAGTAGAATCGTCTTTCCTTGTCACCATCTCACCAACACTATCAAGTGAACGTGGACTGTATCCTGCACCCTCCGGGTATTTTCCAACAAGCTTGTCTGACTCATGTGGAGCAAAGAGGCTATTACCAGCTCTATTTATCTGCTTTTCCCTTTTGCTGATGGTTACCACTGCATAACAGGCAGCAGAATCAACGTTTCAAACTGCACAGCCTATTAATGTAAAGAACCATCAGTTTGGGATTTATCTGTTGATTTGTTGCGGGGTGGCTTTTTTTTTCCTGAAATGGAAACCTTCAGGAGAGGGCAGCTTAGACAGGAGGGGAAGGTAATGTCTCTTGGCATGAACAGACATTTTCTGGAGACACTGTTCTGCAGCAGGTTCTTTAACTGCTCTTGGATCACGTCTAGATGGCATGGTAGGTTGGATTTCAGAGACTCCTGTTCATCCATCAGTTACTGCCATTGAGTTACAGATACAGAATTCCTCAACAGGGGGACCGGCAACTGCAGGAAATCTGGAGAAGTCTGGTGCATTCAAAACTTCAAGGAAGGGCAAATGACGCTGCAAGACTCAGAAGGTTGGACAATTGAGGAAGAAAAAGATTTCAAGCCAGATTTTTTTTTTTTTTTCTGAGCACCTTTGAACTGTAATAGTTAATCAATACTTTAGAGAAAGTAAGTCTGTGCTAAAGATTCGTGAAATATATGGGACACTTTTATAGTAGAACCAGCAAAGGCCAAAGAGTGTTCCTAACATCTTGAGGTTAAATAAGGAAGAAGGCCAGACAAATCAATCTGCCCTTACTTGTCATGTAAAAAAATCAACTAACGGACCTTTTTGCATCTGTATAAAAACCAAAATCTTTTAGATATTCATATGAGTACAAAAATATTGATTCAAGTGAAACAAAGCTATTAAATTGTAGTGTTATGGTATTCTCCAGTATGGCTCAGACTGCATATGCTCTTGATAGATGAGATGTTTTCATCCCTTAGGGTAAACAAAAAGAAGAGAAAAAGGTAGGGAAGGAATGCTCATTTATACATTTATTGATGTAAGAGAGTGCTGGTATGCAAGAGGAGCAATACCTTCAACTATGGAGTCCAGCTGCATGGTAAAAATTAGGAGTCAACATGTAAATAACAAAGTACCAATCAATGCGACTGTGTGACAGGCCTCAGAAAGGTTTAATTTCATAGGATTCCTTCAGTTCCTCAATAACATCCAAGTATGCCTAATTTATTACATGTTTGTAATAAAGACATGAGCTAAAGAAGTCAAACTGATGAATTAGCAGTTAACAATTGCTTTAGCTGAAATATTGTAAAATACATCAGAAAGGTGCAGTTTACCCATCCCCTCATAAATCAAGAACATTAATGGGTTTATTCCTATGTCAAAAGGCAAGAAAAGATGAGACCTCACATGGAGTACATTAAGAATTAGTCATTTAAACATTCAGCGTATAACTTTAAATGTTCTTTTTCCTACTGCTACATGGGAAAAGTATAAATTCCTTTCATTTATATACTTTCTATATCAAGAGGATTACAGCAAAGAGTTTCCCAAGCAGATGGCTGAACCTACAGCAGTCACAGGCTGAGACTGAGAACGAGAAATACTTTCAGTGTTGGCTGAGAAGGGCGTATCAAAAGCTGAGTCTTGCCAAGCTGCATATTTAGAAAACACTAAATGATAAAGCACTGATTTATCAATTAACTACCAATTAGCACTGATCTATCTTAAAAACACTAATCAGCCACTATTAAAGTAAATAATATGCAGAGAAAAAGGCAAAAAAAAAATCAAGAAATGAGAAATACAACACATAAACTAGTGCTTTTAGAAATAAAAATATGAAAAAGCAGAAATGGATATTGGGGTTTTTGCCATTCCTCAGTCTTTTGAGACTACAAGGTTTTTGAAGGAGTGACCTATGCAGCTGCAATCACGTAGCACATCCTTGGGCAGTATCTGAAAGTAATCATAACCACAGTTACAGGCTGAAAGATGCAATTCCCAGCCGTAGCTCGTAAGTGCCACCAGCTCCTAGTACACACTGTAGCTTCACAACCTACAGCTTGCATGTGTGTTTCATGCTGAGTTTGTCCCAAGCATTTGTGAAGCGCATGTGTGCGGTCAACTCATGTGTGTTATGCACCACTATGCCGCGTGATGGAAGCGGGCAGCTAGCAGTGTGAGGTCTTACAGCTCGGTGTGAGAAGAGGTTGGTAGAGAAGTAAGGAAACTTTCCTCATATTTTTGCTTATTCTGGTTATTTGCACATACTTAAAAGACTCTGCTTCCCTAAATACTTTAGCTGTATCCTTATTTTTTTCTTGGCGCTACTGGTTAACTCTGCTCCCTCTCATCTGCCTCTTGCTCTGTCACACACACACTCCCAAAACCTTTCCGCCCAAAGAGTTCAAGCCCGTGTGTGCCTTTGATTTGAGCTTAACTTGGCTTTCAGTTAGCTATCTCCTATAGCTCTTCTAAGATGAAGGGTGGCAGTCACACCCAGCGCTTTCAATAATATTTATCAAAACCTGTTACAGCAAGTTTGAGTGAAACCAGTAAGCCTGTTCAGGGTGGCGAAGAGGACCATTGCATAACGTGATTCAGCTTAAGCCCAATGCCCTAAATTAGTTAGGCAGGTCACCAACCCCAAAATCAGAAAACTTGGAATAAGAAAAGAATGCAGGCTATTTTGGCTAGGCAGCGCGTTGTTCGGTTTTCGTTAGAAATTGCAAGGTACACACATACTATATGCTGGTGTTAAAAGCTCCAAGCATTTTTTGTCTTAAGACTGTGAATAAATGTGGTTGGTCACAGCTCGCTGCTAGAATATTTGCAAGATGCTCACAGGAACTCTTGGAATAATTAAAGAATGGTGTCTCCATGACAGGATAACACCCATCCTATTTCTTGCTGAGGAAACAATACGGTTATATATTATAAATTATGGCTAATTATCTCACATCCTGTTTCCTCATAGCCCTAAACACAGGAAGCCTTTTCTTCTTCATGATATTCAATCTTGCTGTTAATAACATCTTTCATTTCTACAGTGGGACGTATTCCAGGAGGATTCCAGTCTATCTGCATGGAGCACAGTCAAAGTGTGACCATGACCTGGCATGGCGAGAGGAAAGTTACGGCCAAGACCATTACAAAATTCCTCTGATCCTATATAAAAGAGCTGCTGCTATCCACAAAGAACTGAGAAAGTCTGATTTCCTAAGGTTTTGTTCAAGATCTTCAGCTTCAGAGCCAGAACATACTTTAATTGAACAGGAAACTCTCAGGAACTGATGCATGGTTCCTGGATATGGAAATACTGTGAATCTGAAATGTGTGCTGCCAAATTTTATCAGATCTGATCCCACCCATCGGATTCTTTTGAAGCTGAGTTTTGCCAAATATTAAGTTAATGGGTTGGGTTTTTTTATTTAGTTAACTAAATGGTAAATATGGCTGGTTCAAGCACCAATAGTAGAACCAACAGTAATTGATTAATCACTTCTAATGGATTAGAAGGCCAAAAAAACCCCCAACCAACCAAACTAACAAACAAAAATCCAAAGGAGAGGTTTGATAACTTTGTTTCCAACAAGTTAGCTCCAACAATGCCCTTAGCATTTATTAAAACAAATACAAGGGGGAAAAAAAAGGAAAAGGAAAAGGAAAAGGAAAAGGAAAAGGAAAAGGAAAAGGAAAAGGAAAAGGAAAAGGAAAAGGAAAAGACAACTGTTATCTGCACTCAGACTGACTATACTCTCAAAAAAGATTATTTTTTTAGGTGTTAGACCAACCTTTTATATTCCCTTTGGCTAAAAAGCAGAACTCATCCCACAATTTTATTTATAGACTATCACATTATATTTCCAAACAATGAAGCTTGCAAGCAAAGACATACTGCATGTAAATAAAAAACATAATATCTCAATCAAACAAATTTTTAAAACAAGGAAAGAATTAAAAGCTTTAACACTGAAATAATGTTCTCAGTGCAGCCAAGTATTGGAGGCATCTTGACACACAAAACACACAACCTACTTACTTGGATAGACGGATATGGCAGAACTTCAAAATTAAAAATGACCTAAAAAGCAATGAGACTGCAAGTACCAACAAGAGACTTCAGAACACTACGTTATGAGAAAAATGAACTAAGCCACCTAATTTATTTACAGGTTTTTTTTTTCTTTTGCATAATATATGAACGCAAGCCAAAGCTGAATTTTAAATTAAAGCAATAATCAAAATTAATTTCTGGAAAGGGGGAGAAAGAGATCTCCAGAAAATTTCTGGATAAAGTAATCAAGCAACCTAATTGTAAGTACTTCAAAGATAATAATAAGAAAAGAACTAACATTGATTTTTCAAGAACAACTCATGTCAAACCAATCTCATTTCCTTTTATAGTAAAGTAACAGGCCCCTTGGATAGGATATACCAAGCACTTGTCATATATTTGATTTTAGTAGGGCTCTCAATGCTGTTTACCCTAAGAACAAGATTGAGAAGGAATTTAAAAAGTTAAAACCAGATTAAAATCTGTTGCAAAGAGAAAAGGGACAATCTGTTCCTTGTGCCCATGGTGGATAGGACTAAATGTATGGGCTTCTGATGCAGCAGGAAGGACCTTGATTACTGATCAGGAACAGCTTCACAAAAGCAGAAATTTTAAGCTGGAGAAATAGCCTGCTTGAGGAGGTTTTGGAAGAGAGAGTCCACCACCAGAGATCTTGAAGAACAGACTGAATGAATGTGAAACATAGGCATGACATGGGGGCAGAGAGGGTGAGTAAGCTCTGAATAAACTCTCAGAGTCCACTTTAGACTTTTTTTTATACTGTTTGAATATATCTACATTCTTGAAAAGCTCAGAATCCAAGAGTCAAATAGATGAATTGTTCATTGCTCAAACGAGCATCTGAAACCAGACAGCAAAAATACTGCATCATCAATGGTTCTTTTTGTTCCTTGGACGTAGGATATTTTGGTGGCTTTAACTGATCGCTCCCAACAGTGTCACAACAGGAAGAACAACCCACCATGCTAAAAATTTTTCAGCTTGTCTCTTCCAGAGACAGAATGTAGTACTGTCAGCTTCAAGACTCCAAAAATACCACTTCAGGCTCATTCAGGCCTCATTGAGAAAGTAATAATAATAAAGTCACTTGCCTGTGGTAGGATCATAGGATTGTTTCAATGGTGCAGGATACTTCAAACTTAGAATTCAAATTCACAGCACAAGAATGCAAGTATCTCCAGCTCTCCCTCTGTGCCCTATGCCAATCCTAATTTCTGCGCTCATGGATAACTACCATTTTGTCCTCCAGAAGTCCCACTCTTCACCACGTCCTGCCTCATTTCTGATTTCTTCACCCACCACCTCCCCTTTTACACTCTGTCTACCACATTATGATCACAATCTCATGGTCTGTCCTGCCATCATTTCCCTCCCTACCCGTAATACCACTCTTGTTTCTAGTATCACACTCCCTCTTGCTCCCCTCTCCAAATGACCATACCCTCACTCACACGGTTCTCCCATGCATGTCTTCCAGTTTCCTTCTGGCACACCTGGCTTCAACTTGTCCTCACAGCTGCACCACAAGTATGGCTCTGCTTCTGCTTCCACACAACACTGTCCTCCTGAGAGACACAGAAGTCAGGAAGAGCCTCAGCTTCAGGGAAGTTTCCAGCTCTGGTGGCTGTAGGGAAACTCTGAAAATGTGGTCAGAGTACATCCCCCAAACAAAACATGGGGCACACACAAAGAGACTCTGAGCTACTGCTAAAAATCATGTGCCTCCTACAGTGTGGGGTTTACTCATGGCCTTTGAGTAGAACATTCTGGAGCTAGCTGGAAAATGAAGAAACAGTCCTACTTATACCTAGCTAGAAAAGACAACAGGCAATAGTAACTGTCTTTGTTAGTCCTGTCCTTCGTCTACAAAGGATTTATGGGCTGTGGTGTCTCCCTTGACTAAGGACAACCTCTACACTTGAAGAACACTTGAAAAAGTTAAAGACTTTAGAACATGTAAAAACAGACTTAAAGAAATTATGTTTTTACCATACCAAAACATGAAAAAATAAATCAAATGTCAAAAATGGCAAGCTTGGTTCACAAATCATAAGATTCTGAAAGTAAGATTCTCCTTTCAACAAAACTAGCTGGTCCTCCCAACTTTTACACTAATCCAGAAATTTTAAAAAATTATTTCTGTAACCATTCATATCAATTTTGTCCCAGTCTAATACCTCTTTCCCTGCCACTTTCACCTCAGTTCCCAATGATAGTTCATCTATCCCTGCAGGCCAGACCGCCCTCCCTTCTTGATTTTTGAGAAAAACTCTAACGGGTACATGAATGAGCGCAGCCTGATAAATTTATCAATGTGCCTATATCACAGGGTTTGCAGAGGTTAGTAGAAGATTGTAGTTCATGGCCCCCTAATTCTATATCCCTGCACAAAACCTGAACTCCTCACTCCTCCTTTCACCAGGCACAGAGCAGATAGAAGGAGCCACATCTCACACTGCCCTCCTCCCTTAGCTGAACTAACCAACCTCTTATCCTTGACAGGCTGGTTCTGGGAGCAGACATCCAACTGCACAGCACCGTCCTTCAGCCCCAGTTGGACCAGAAACCTCTGTGGGCTGGAACTTCATGTACACATAGGAAAACTCAAGACATATTTGCCAGAGCTGACAGCAGTGAAATCCACGATTTTTCTTTCCATCGTAAAGAGTGTACACTACGTGCCCATCTCAAAAAGTGGATGAGAAAGGGCCAAAGCCATTCTTCTGTTACTACATATCTTGAAGTTGTGTGAGTAGCCATAAAGGCCACTGCTGGAATGGATGTAAGATACACAGTCAGAAGATCAAACAAAAGTACAGACAGCACCTCAGAAGTGATGAGTGTTTCTCTTTGCATTCCTCTCTCTCACAGACACCTCTCTTCAGCTTGCCTGGCTCTTCTGCGCAACATGATCTGTGCAGCATGAGTAGATGACAGAAATGTCTTCAAGGCTTGCAATAGAAACAGCGAATAGCAAGGCTTTCTCTGCATCTGTGGGTCCCAAGTGACCTACTAGTCAATTTAATTAAAAGACTTAGCAGTAACAAACAATAATGTACAGCAGTTCTGTATAATATGCCCTCCTTGCAACAAAACCTTAACTCTCTGGTCGGTAAGTCAAAACCACACCTGTTTTTCTGCTGTTGTTCTCCCTTCTTAATTGCTTCAGTGTCTTGTTCTAGGATCATTCAAGATTTCAGTCTATTCAAAACATGGCACTGAAAGTCACCTTTCTTACTTTATAACAGGGCTTTCTTTAATCCCAACCTCCAAAACAGCTTATTCCTTTCTACAGATGGTCCCATTGAAGATTTGGGGAGTTCATTAAGCTTAATAACTTTAAAGTCAGACTTACCTTAAATATTTAATCTCCATTCTGTGCTTTCCTACCTATGGCTATAGTCATGCCTCTTATTGCATTTCCCAGCAGCCTGCTAATGAATTCTTTTCCTTTCTTCCCGTGACTCTTCTTACACGCTGTCCCCACAGGGTGCTCTTACTTAATTCAAGTTCCTCTGAGTTAATCCTAAATTAATATTCCATCAGTAATCATGGCAACTAATAAGGTATCATCATTCTTGACAGACTGACACCTACCTGACTCCACTCAGGCTGTAACAACATCATACTAGACGTGAGGAGATACTCAATCAAGCCTGCATATTTGGGGTAGGGTAGCTGCTTCCCCTTCCCCGTTGTTTGTTGCTATGGCAGGTGCGTTGCTGTGCGGGTTCAGATGAGGGTTTGGTGTCCCCCAGCTCCCAGTTCCCTCTGGGCCTGTGAGGGCAGACTCACCGTCTGAGGAGTGGCTGAGGGAACTAGGGTTGTTTAGGAATGAAAGGAGGTTGTAGAGAGGTGGGGGTCAGTCTCTTCTCTCAAGTAACAAGTGATAGGACAAGAGGAAACAGCCTCAAGTTGCACCAGGGGAGGTTTAGATCGGATATTAGGAAACATTTCTTCACCGAAAGGGTTGTCAAGCATTGGAACAGGCTGCCCAGGGAAGCAGTTGAGTCACCATCCCTGGAAGTATTTAAAAGACCTGTAGATGCGATGCTGAGGGACATGGTTTAGTGGAGGACTTGGCAGTGCTAGGTAATGGTTGGACTCGATGATCTTAAAGGTCTCTTCTAACCAAAATGACTCTATGTGGCGGTGCTGTGATGGAGACGTATAAAAAGGACCAGCACGCAGCACAAGCTGCTGCACTGAACAACTTTCCTGTTTGCTATGATCAGGATGCATGACAATATGCCAAACTACTTTGAAAAAAACTGGTCATGCAAATATAAAAGGATTCAATCTTGCTACTTCTGTGAGGGCCACAAGCACGAGCCAGCACCAAATCGCCACTGACACCACTCAGAGGAACTCTTGGGGCTCTTGCAGCAGCAGTTCTACCTCTTCCCCCTCAGGGCAGGATCCCCACTGCCCACAGGCCCCACACACCGCCCGGGGCCGTGCTGGTGGCTCCCCAGAGGGACGGGACCAGGCACCGCTCTGGGGGCACACAGCTGGAAGCCTCGCGCCTCTCTGCGAGCACTGAGGCCGGCGGCTGCTCCCAGCCTGCCCGGGCCTCTGGCCCCACCACTGCCATTGCCACGGGCAGGGACAGCAGGCCCAGGCTGGGCCTAGGCCGGCTCCCCAGCCGCCGCGTCGGACACAGAGTGGCGCTCCTGCGGCCACAGGGCTCCATCCAAAGCGCCTTTGGGATAATTTTATTAAAATAATAATTAAGAAAAAAAAAGGCGGGGAGGGGGGGAGGGGGCTGGCACTCGGACTGCCCCGCGTCGCCGTCAGATGACGCCATCGCCGCGCGCCTCCTCGGCCGCGCCCGGCCCGCCGCGCCGCCGCCAGAGGGCGCCCCCCGCCCGCGGCGCGCGGCCCCGCCCCGCCCCACCCCGCCCCGGCCCCGCGCGCCCGCCCTCCCTCCTCCCATTGGCTCCCCGCCGACCTCCGCCACCGGGTCACGTGCGCTCCCTCCCACCCCCAACCCCCCTCCGCCTCAAGGCGGTGCCGGAGGACCTATCCCATAATGCTCCCGCCGCCGCGGGACAGGTTTGGAGGCGTCTCGCTGGCGGGTTGCGCCGCCACGACACCGTGTCCGGCCCCCGGACCGCCCCCCCCCCCCCCCAACGCGGGAGGCGGAAGGCGGCGGAACAGCGCCCCCCAGCGGCCCCCGCCGGCGCCGCGCACCCCCGGCCGCGCGCGCGCGCGGACATGTGGCCCGGCGGCCGCTGAGCGGGGCCCCGCCGAGCCCAGCCCGGGCGGACGCTCCTCGGCCGCGGCGGGGAACCGGAGCCGGGGAACCGGAGCCCGCGCTTGATGCGGGTGACCGAGCGAGGGGACGGCGCGGCGCCAGGTGAACACCGGCGGTCGGGGCCGGGGGGGTGAGGGAGCGGGGGGGTATGGCGGGCGCCTCCCTCAGGAGTTTCCGTGAGGAAAGTGCTGGGGGCCGTTCCCCGAGGTGGGCCGGCGGTGGGGGGGGTGCTGCCGTCCCGCTCTGGCCGGGGCCTTCGGGCTCGGGTGCTCTCTCCGCTCCGCCGGGCGGAGGGCGGGGTTTGCTGCCGGACCCGGCCTCGGGGTTTCCCCCCCGCTCCTCTCCTCGCCACCCCCGCGTCGTGGCGCCGGCCCGGCCCGGTGACAGGCCGCCGAGCCGGCGGGGGCGGCTCTCGTCCGCCCGCCTCGCCTCCCGGGGCGAGAGGGGAAACAAAGGGGGGCGGCCGGGGCGATCCGCCGTTCCCAGGAGAGCGCCGGCCCCCCTTCCGCGCCGAAAGCTTTTGTGAAGGCGCAACGGGAGGAGCGGCGGCAGCAGCCCTGCCCGGTGATTCGTGAGCGGAGTCGGCGGGGGGGGACACGGGCACACCGCCGCGGCGCCGGCCCGAACAAAGATCCCGTGGGGGGGGGGGGCACCGCCATCCTTCGCCTTCCCGGGAGCCCGGAGTGATAAATACCGGCGGCGTGTGGTGGAAGAGCGTCTTGGAGTAGCTGGAGTTACTGGAAGAGTTTGCTGTTGTGGAGGAAGTTGAGAGGCTCGACGTGAAGCCCCTTTTGTGCCGCGGTGGAATCGCGACTGACTTTTAAACGTCAGTAAAGTTGCACAGAGTAACGCTGGAGCCGGGAAGTGATACAGTTATTGAGCCAGTACTAAACTCTCCAGTTCCTCTAGTGTTTTAGAGTACATTGTGTCCTAATTATTTTTTTTTTTTCCCTTTGGTGAGTATTAAAGAATATCATTAGCCTGAGCCCCAGATGCAACTCGTCTTTGACAGCCTATCTCCACGTTTATAACCTCAAAACAGAAGAGTTTTGGTGGGGCTAAAATTGGTCCCCTTCCTCTCACGATGTTTTTATTTTAGACTACTAATTAATTATAAATTTTTATGAAGAATGAGATAACAGAGAGAAAGGGCAGGTAGTAATTGTTTGTTTAGTATCAGTAACGAGGTACTGTTGGCAAAGAATCACTTATTTAAAATGTCAAGAGACAGTTAAGGCTGCTTATATCTAAGTAATAATTATATAATGGATTGGAATGGCCCTGATTATTGAACAGCTATTTTAAGATTGTAATTTTCTAGCTTTTTAGGGCTTTTGTAACGTTAAAGGGAGATTTAGCTAACTTAGTGTCTGATGTTATGTTTGTATGTCACTAATGTATTGGGGGCCTTTAATTCTCTTTCAGTGAATCATAGTTTTTAGTGAAGTGTAATCTAACTTAGAGTTTTACTGTGTGGGTATTCAGAGTGTCTTACACACAGAAGAGGAGTTGGGAAAGTCTTTAGTCATTTTGTCATGGTTTCTTTCCATCTTAGCAGGGTGATAAAAATTCTCTGTATTTGATTGATTATATGTGGTAATCTATGTCTCTTCTTTTTTGACTGGAAAGCTGTATTTAGAGATTCACAAGGCTTAAAAAAAGAGGATAGCATCCCCTTTATTAACATGGAAAAGACTTTGGAAGTGATCCCAACATTTTTCAAATGTTTCCTTTAGAATTTCTAGGAATATAATGTTTGTTGTTCAGTTTTGCTTGCATGAGCCAAGAAATAGTTGGAGGGGGGGAGCTATTTAAACTTCTATTCAATGTGTTTAACCTTTTGCGGCTTTCCTTTCAGTAGTCTACGTTTTCTGATATGTCAACTTCCAGAGTGATAAATGGCCCAAATAATAAATACATCAATTTTCTTTCACGTTCCACTTGCCTTAAAGTCTGCTTGTGAATAAGCAGAATGGACAACAGTTTTGTGGCCTTAGGGAGAGAGAATCTCTCTCTTCTAAATGGTCTTGAAAGAGAATGTTTTTAGACCTTTAACAGCAGTAAAACTGGGTTCATTAGTTTATGTAGTATTCAGATTATCTTTAAGATTGGGAATACTTCTCCAGAAGTTTGGTGAGTTTTTTGAACATGAATTTATCGTGCTCAAACACAGTATGTAGAGGTTGTTGAGTTTGACTCAAAAAGGAGATTTATGTTTACCTTATTCTCCAGTTATTCAGCTATTGCTTTTGAAACATCCAGGTGATAAAGAGTTTCTTTGTGCTCTCAACTGACTGTAGCTTGACACAATAGAGGCTAGAAATCATGCATCAGGTTTTATAAAACCTGTAGATGATTCTGCTTATGATACGTGATGGTTCTGCTCTGGTTACAAACATCTGGGTCTTTTTCCTTATTACAGGGATTCTTTGCAGAATCTTTTCAGTTTTTCGCTGTCCTGAATATTAAAAAAACTGTGCAAAAACTTGAATTTTTTTAAAGTTGGCTTTATTTAGTAATTAATTTAGTGGCTACTTTATTTTAATTAGTGCTATATCTAAACATACATTATATTAATGGGGCGGGGAAAAACACTGCTGGAAAAAGTTTGATCGACTGCCTTGCCATACTGACACCGACCGGAATTCTTGAAGTCTGGCTTTCTGTCAGTCCGCTGTTCATTGTTGGGATTTTCTTTGCCAGCAGTCTAAGGTGAGCAAGAAAAAGCATCCTTCCAGTTAATAGTAACAAAAACATGTGGTCCAGTTTCTGCTGATATCTAAACTGTTTATTCAGTGCCATCAAACATTGTTATCAGCTTGTCTGAATGAATTCTGAAATTGTGGCAGCTGATCTGCTGAACCATGTAAGATTAGCGTAGATTTTATAAATCTTAACATTGCTCAGGTTTCTTTGAGTTTTTTTGCAAGTTGGAGATATAGTGTTAAACAGATTTATACCCTAACACTTCTTCTGTAGTCATAAATACCAGAGGTCTCTAATGTGCGTGTTCTGTAGAGCACTTCCAAAAAAAGGGCTAGTTCGTGGCTTTTCAGCAGCGTGGGCATGTTTTGTTTCATCTCTATGTGCTAGTCCACCTTGTCCTGAAGGGCAGTGACCTTGATCTGAGAGGATACCAGTGCAGTGACGTTGTGTCTTGTCTTCCCTACTTGTTTCATCCCTTTACCTGACAGTTGAGGATATGGGCATAGTTTGCAAGCAGAAGGGTGTGAACATCTCTCTTCTGGGTTCGAAAGTTGCTCGATTTTCGTACCCTAAACCACTTGAGTAGGATGTTACTCTTGCATAGGAAGTTGGCTGCAGTCATGAAATAACAAAGGGAGGACTGCAGCTGCTGGAAGATGAAAGGTGAATGCATGTCTGCCTTTCTGTTCCCTAAAGCTGCAGCTCTGCTGTCCTGAACAGTTGTCCATCACCTCTCTACATCTGGGTCTGGTGGAGCACCAAAGGCAGGGTGACTGCATTGGAAAGGCTCTCAAAGGTTCAATATGCATATTTTGTACTTCAGTGAGCCACACCAGATTCAACAAGTAGTTTTTCTTTGTCAGGAATTTAAAAAAAAAAAAAAAAAAAAAAAAAAAAAAAAAAAAAAAAAGGCACTAAGGAAGCTGCCTCTTGCTTTTAGAAACATTCTGCTTTCCTACAGCTTATTTTTGAGGCACATCAGATTTTTTTTCTCCAACTAAAATTCTTAAGGAAAGCTAATTAAATTTAACCAAATGTGGAAGTTGGTCACTTCTAGACTGGGGAAATTGTTAACTGACTTGACAAAGAATAATCAAAATACTGCATTTAATTATGTATGTGTAGGCAAGATTAAAATAAACTTTGTATAAGATGCATTTACTCAAGTAACAAATTTATATATATACACACATACCCCTGTAGGCATATGTGCATCTATGCCTTACATTTGGGTATGTTGTGCTAAAATTAATATTTTTGTCCATTCATTTTTCATGGTCAAATAATGCTGTCTCACAAATTATCTTGATGAAACAGTAATGTTATGCTTTATCTCCATGAGAACATAAAATTTGAATTTTAACTCAAAAAAACTCCACCACAGCAAACATGAAAAAGTAACATTTTAATTTGATAGTTTTCTGGCCAGTGGTATTTCTTCTTACCTTCCTGAGATTTTCACATGCATGTGTGTATGTAAATATTTTTTTAAAAATACAAATGAATATGTAGATGGAATTGGGAAGAAGAAACATGTCTTCCAGAAGCTGTTTTCTAAAGCCTAGTACTGTTGTAAATTGCATTATCTGATCACTTTTTCTAATAGACACTAATAATAATAATATCTGTCTTAATGCAGATTTTATTTAAGGATTGGTGAACTGCCATTAAAATGCAATTTTTGTTCCTCTGTTATTAGGTCTGTAAGTGCTGCTTAACTGTGATCTGCCTTCAAAGGTACGATCTGTGAGTAAATCCGAGTGATGTGTTTAATGATGTTTGGAGATTTTCCAAGCTAGTTTGAAATTGCTTGGAAACATCAAGTGAGTTAACATTTGTTGTCTCTCTACTTACTACCTGGCTTTCGTTAGGCTGCCAGCAGTAATAAGGAATGTGAAATTCCATGGGATCAGTGTCTGATACAAGTCTTCGTATATGTCCATACCTTTAGATAGCAACATGGGCCAAAATTGCAGCAGTGAAGGCTTCTACCTTTCTTGGTGTGCCCCAGGGGAGATGGAGACCCTTACATGAAACGGCGCTGTACTGATATTCAAAACTTGAGTTTTAAGGTAGAATCTGAAGGCAGATGAGCGGTCTTTTGGACTGCTCACTATCCAGAGCAAATTACTTCCGCAATTCTGGACACAGGAGGGACGATGAAATTCTTCTCTGCCTTCAGTACAGACACTGAATAAGCACTTCTTGTACACAGTTTTGCTTTTTTTAAGCTTGCTTAGTTTTTACTTGTGATGCAAAAGGTAGTGACCCCTGTGGATAGATAGGTGTAACAAAAAGTAATTTGAAGTCCTTCTAAACAGTTAGAGAAAAGCAGTCTTTTAGGACTACCTTGAGCTCATTGGAGTTTTGTTTTAGGGATGTTACCAAATAAAGGTACCTATAACAATGAAGGTAAAGTATATTCTTCTCTCAAAGCCTATGCAATTGTGATTTTTAAGATGTAGTTTCATCAGCCTGAGCAAGAAAGATACCTTATACAACTCTTGGATAAGTCAGTTGGTACCAGCGGTTATTTTGTGGTTACTATTTGGGCAAGAAACTTTGAATGAGAATGGGGTTCATCATTGTAATGAGCTTCTAGTATTGATGTGGGAAGCTTAAGTTCTTTTTGAAGCTTTGCAATGAGATAGAATAATCAATTGTAACAAAAACTTGGTTGATAATTCACAGTAAAGTACTGGTTTGTTATAGGTGATTTCTTGATGCTATCTATATTGTGGAGGTAATCCAAAATGATGATTAGCGTGTTTTTCTGTTAGTAGACTTTCTTCACAAGTTGAAACGAAAGGCAATGGAGTTCAGGTTGTATTTTCAGTGCTAGATCTGGCTTTTCCCTCTTGTGTGCTTAATAGTTTCTGTTATCTTTTGTGTGTTGCTATTGGCATTAAGGAAATCTTCTCTCACATACCTGTCTTCATTCCTGGTCATGTTTTTCTAGCTTTATTTTAGCTATCTTGAAAGTTATTGCTGAGTAAGGGCTGTGAAAGCAAGATCAACAGTGATTGAAACTGCTTAATCCCCATCTATCTGCTGCTTCTGAAATGACATCTAGTGCATTGTTAGTCTACAAATATTATAGAAGATCTTGTGCAAAATACAGTTACACTTAAAATTATTTCAATTGTCATAAATCCTTTATGAACTCTTTGTTTTTATACAGCTTTTTTTTTTTCTGAGATTTTAAGAGGTTAGTGTAGGTCCTTGACCTGAGCTTATAAAATACTGTTATTCAAAGTCAAAAGGAGCTTGTTTTTAACACAACAGCTTTAATCTAGTGCTTTTTTAAAAAGAGTATGCCTCAGAGAGACAAAATGTACTTTTAAATGGCGATGTTATTTCCTTTCGTTTGTTTTTGAATCCATGTCTGTATATTTCACATGTAAGCTGAAATTACTTTTTATGGAAACACATAATTTTTTTACTACCAAAAGAACATGTCATATTACTGAACTCTTGATTTGATGCTTAAAATGAAAGAACAGCATGCTTTTATTAGAGGACTCAAACTCAGTATATTTTTGTCAAGTGTGTGTGGTTTGTTTTTCCCCTGTTTACGTAAATCCATACAATTATATGGGAGCATATACATTACATAAATTTTGTTAGAGGGATGCCTTTCAGATTGCAGGGATTCAACATTCAGAAGCTGAGAAATAAGACTACCATGATGTAGGTGAAAGGAAAAAAAAATAATGGTAATCTGTAATTGGACAATTGCATGCTGTTTCTTCCTTTGCTGGATTCAGCCCTTTTCCCTTTGACTCAATATACTTTTCTAATCACCTACCACTCTGTGTTTGTTGCCTCGTTAATTTTTTGCATCTTAAGTGTGCTTCTTGCCATTGCTACTGTCTCTGAGCCTTTCATTTGAGTTCAGTCTTACTCCCTCAGTTTTGCCCATCATTTTTCCTTCCACTGTTAAAAGGTCTTAGCTTTTCCACTTCTGTCTTTTGGTTCAGCTCCTGCATCTCTGGTGTTTAAGGCCAGCTATTTGGGCATCTTGAGGATGGTAGTAAGAAAAATAAAGATGGTCTTCCTAGCTTCTTTAGCATCAGAAAAATGATTGCAACAAGTCCTGCTGTGTTGCCATAGCACTGGATGAAGTATGCTCATTCATCTTGTGGGAATGTTGCATGTGCAGTGTAGCAATGGAATAGGAACTTCAAATTATTAGTGTATGCTAAGCACCAATCCAGTTTATGGGAAAAAATTAAATGCAATGACTAGCAAAGATTTCTTGAGTAAATGCAAGCCTTTTTTTTTTTTCCCCAGATCTATGGCTAGATTTGGAAGGGTTACTTGTGTGGAAAGTGTGTTCTCGATCTCAGCGATCCACTGCCAAATATATGCTCTTCAGTGGAAAGCATGAAAATACTAGTGCTTCCAAGTGGCTAGAAAAAAGTACTTTTTTTTTTTTTTTTTTCAAATGTTCTTGGAAATGGCTGAGCCATTTTTGCTGACTTTGGTATGTAATGCTATCCCTTCCAGCTGTGAGAGTATGCATGTGACTAAGGACCCTCAGCAGTGGAAGGCAAGGTCATGAGTTTATGCTGATTTGATTTAGTTGTTTGAACCATGTGCACCATGACAATGGTACCTAATCCCTAATTAATTCCTGATATTTGTAAATCCCAGTTTCATCCAGTTTAGTCACAGACTGCTTAGAAGAAACACCTAAGTGTTGAACTGCACATTTTGTGAGAGAATGTTATATACACTTTTTTCTTTCATATTTCTTTGTATTATGTTAATTGCTATGATACTTCAGTGTTTTATCAGCAGTATATGAAACAACATGACTTAGCCCCTGACATACATGCATGTTCTCCCAACAGGGGTGTTTGTGGTATAGTGCTTCAGTTGGGAATCTTATTGTACATGCACACATGAAACAGCAGCACAGCGCATATTGCCTTCTATGGAAAATACTGTTTTGAATAGCAAAATAGGGTTAGGGTGGTCTTAATTTCTGTGAATATACATTTCCTCATCTTGTATCAGTCCTTAGAAGGTTCTGTTCATCCTGTCTTCTGTCTAAAGGAAGCTGTTTTTTCCAGGGGGAGTTAGTCATGGCTCCAACAAGCATTTCTTCCTATGGCTGTTGTGGACGCAGCCATGTGCTTCTGTGAAGATTTGGTCTAGGATCATCTTGTATAATTCAGAACATCTTTGGAAAGCAGTGTTAGGAGCAGCGGCCTTACTGAGAAGCTACCCTGCAAAATTGCCTTATTTTAGTGCATAGGGAGACTCTGCAGCTTTGTCCTCACTGCTTTTGCATTGTGAAGAGCTGACAGAGGCTTGAGTAACCTAGTTTGTCCTCTGGCAGAGGGGGAAGGAGTTTTCTCATAAATTTGAGAAATGTCACTAAAGAACCAGTAGGGGCACAAGCACAGCTTTAAATTACAGGTTAGATTGATTAGCTGCAAATATATACTTTGAATCTGAGACTGAATGGTGACAACTAACTCCCCCAAGTGCCTGGATTGGTTGCTTCGTTTGTGTTTTGTTTTGTTTTTTTCTTTTTCTTTTTTTTCCATGCTGACTAGCAAGTTTAGCTTCATCTAGTTCTTAGTCTGCAGACTGAATTTGCCTCAGCACTGGGCCATCTTGGTTGTCAGTAGTCACCCTGAATGTACTGATAGTATGGAGCTGTCATTTCGCTATACTTTGGCATATAACGTCATGTGATCTGATGAGTTAATCTCAAACTGCTAGCAGGTACTGGAAATGCCGGAGGGAGAATTGATTTAGATTGAGTTGTGTAGGGACTCTGATGAAGTACAGCTTCTCATTGCTGCTTACTGGGTATGAGCCCTTAATATGAGTTCAGGAGAAATCCTAAACTTCTGCCACCTATCTTAGTGGAACGAAGTGTTTTACAGTTGACAGTGCAGAAAGGTGAGAAATTAAATTTGCCTTCTGTAGGTAAATTACCCATCAGTGCCATGAGGTGACAGTAGTTCAGTACCAAACTCAAAGCTGACGTGTCTAAAAGCTGCTAACTGCTGTGCAAGCTTGTAATCAGCTTTCCTTCACCTCTTCATGAGCTTCCTCAAAAAATGGGGCTCAGCCTCTTGTGACAGCGTGGTGAGAACTGATGTATACGGGGAAACTTTCTTCAGTGTGTTTTTGACAAAGGGAACTAATATATTTTTAATACTCTAACTGTTATTTTGGTCAAACATCATACGTTTTGTGTCTGGTGGAAGTATCAGTCTTTATGCGGATTTTCCTGGTAGTTACGTGGATGATCAAGATTCTAATAAGCAAATCAGCCCTTGCATGTGTGTTGTCTTTTCAGGGGAGGAGGGGTGATATGACAGTGTTTCACAAACCTTGGTGCCTTGTTGTCTTATCTACTACTTAAGACTGATAAAACAGCTCACTTTTGGATGGTTTCTTGGGGATAGGGTTTGGAATTTCTCTGAAGTGTGCTACCTTTATTATCAGTTGAATTTTAGCACAAAATTTTTGAGTTTGTCGTTTCGTTACAGCTTGTTTTCTGGTGGTAATAGGCCTTTTGTAACCTACATCCTTATTTTTCTTTATTACTAGGTAAAAACCAATGAGAACTGTTACTTTGGGAAGGAAAGAAACATGAAGGCTGGTAGATCAGGGAGCCATCTGTATGGCTGGGATTCTGAGGTGAAGGGATGCTTATCCCGTGCATGAGTTTACCAGCACAGAGAGAGGTGGGATGTTCCCTAACAGATACATGTTGGTGATACTAACTTTGTTACTATTTTCAGTCTCTCATATGGCTAAATCTGTTGGGTTTTGAGTTTCTTTTGGCTTTAATAGTAACTGTTATTTAAGAGCATTAAATTGGCATGATGCTGTTCTTAGAAGTATTAACAGCAAAATACAAGTTTTGTGATATAAATATGTTGCCCATTTTTTTCAAGTTCGTAGGCTATCTGGTTTAGTTCTGTCTTATACTGAAGCTTTTTGGATAGTGACTTATTCTAAGTAGAACTAGAACACAGTCATTCACCCTTATGCATATGAGTAATATAAGATGATGAATAAAGTATTCTTTGGTTATTGTTAGCTATTGTGGAATAGTAAAGAAACTTGTGGATCAGCAAGGTTTGTCAAGGCATTGGATACATAAAGCAATACTGCTGACATTTTGTGGCTACCTTCTTTTACTGTCCAGTAAACTGAAGTGCTTTAAATGCTAGACGGTAGAGTTCAGTCTCATTTGTATGTAACATTCTGTAAAAGACATGGTGTGCCCCCATAGTTTTTAGAATATGTGAGGTCTTATAAAATGACATCTTTCTTACAGCCCTGATATGTTCTGCCTATGTCTTACAGGTGCTTTTTTTGTTAAGCTTAACTGAGGAACGCTGCCTACTCCCTTGACTTAACATGAGGAGGTCTGTATGGCAAGTTTTGAGCCAGTTTATGATTATAAGCTTTATACAGGAAGGACACACCTCGTGTGCGTCCACTGTAAGGTTCTAAATCTTCCTTGAAGCTCATGGTTCTTCAGATGGTCAGACAGGTTACTAGATGATCACTGCATCTGAGCCACTGCAGTAGTTCCTCAAGCTGTACTTGCGCATTTCCATTGAGTTCTGCATGCCTTCCTTGCTTAGGAGACAGTTTTATGATGTTGTCCTGCATACTTCTGTGAATGCTGACTGGACATGAGCATTGAGTGTCCACAGATGCTATTCAGTTTGTTATTGTTGAGGTGGCCACAAAAATAAAAGCATTGAATCTAGCAGGGACGTAGCTGTAACATTGCAGATGCTGTGGCAAGGATGCTTGTCAGTGTCTTGCTGCTAGACTGTGGAAAAAGAAATCCTGAGGAGGGCGTTCACTGTGGTGTTTGGGGTTGGTTTTGTTTTTTTTTCTTCTTTTGTGTAGAGAAGGGGAAAGTCAGCAGAAGGCAGTGTGCTGTTTAGGATGGTATAATTCTAGCCATTTGGCATTGAGGGTTTTCTCCGGAGACTTTACTTTGTGTTTTCATGGACTTGGCAGGTAATCTGGGTACTGCTATGTCCTTGAAGGGAGGCAGTTTGACAACAAAGTCTTAGCTGTTTTAGCACCTTGCCACTGCCAAAAGGAGCAATCCCATTTTATGTCCTCCCTCCCCCGTTCTGTCACTTGCAATTTCTTTGGCACATGTGTGGCTCTTAGCTGAGTCTCATCACCATCACTAGTGGTGAGAAACAGATCTGCTTCTTTTGGTGGCAGCAAGCTATTAGATTAGCTTTCTTGGGTAATTGCATCCTTAGAGGGTCTGGAAAGAGTCTTTAAATCAGCGGTGTCTCCTCTCCTGAATAGCCCTGATTCTTTCCAAGACACTGGATCTACATGAATAGGCTTAAACCACCTATAGAAAAAAGTTTCCCATTCTTCTCCCCAAAGCAAAGCACTAGTCTCTTTCTTTCTCTTCACCTTTGTTGGTTCTATGGCATTCCATCTGGGAATGCAGACAAGGTGCAATTTGAGCACACAAAGAGTAAAGATCCTCTTTAAAAGCCCTCTTTTTAGTGTGCCTGTTGGTTCTATTCTCACTAATGTTCTGGGCCATGAGATTTTACTACAAAAAGAAGCAAATCCAGGATAAGTGCTTCCAGATCCTCAGTTTAGCCCTCATTTATTGGAGGGCAAACAACATTACTGAACTGTCACTTGAAACAAGTCTACCTTCCAGGCTCTTCAGACAAATACCCAGGAGTGTCTTTTGGTGATGTTTTTTTTTTTTTCTTTTATTGACATGTGTTGCATTACACTTAATGGTACAAGTAGGTAAAAAGCTTTTCAAATGTTAGCTGCCATTGGAAATACTAGGTGTTTCCTCAGCCCGCCTCCAAGAGGGCATAAGAATTCGGGCAAAAGTTTTCAAAATTTTCATCAGCAGCTAGGCATTTGCCCACTAATGGTCCAGAAGTTATGGTGAGCCCATATGGGGAACTCCAGAGGACACTCTGTTCTGTCACTAATTACTTAAAAAATCTCTGGTTTTGTAAATGTGGCTAATTATTAAGATCTGTTTTCCTTAAAAACATGTTTGCTGAGGGAGAGTCTTAAACCTCCTTCTGAGGTTTCCTAAAAACCATCAAAATGCATAGGGCAAAATAGAGTCCTACTTATTGCTGCCCAAGATTTTGATGGGAATAAAGAGTCGTGGTGTTGTATTAAGCAAACTCTGTACGCTGAATGTATGGCTGACTGTTGTTTCATATTTGAAACTGAATGTTTCTTGAGTAAAGTAGTAAAGCAATCAAAACACAACTAAGAGTGCCACAAATCCTTTTTGAAAGAAAAGAAAATATTTTTTTAAAGAAACGGAGCAGTCAAAATAAGTCACTGCTATTAAGTATTGATGCAACATGTATCTAAGAAATTGAAAGGTTACAAATGTTTCCTACATTAAATCTGCTAAGGGAACAAAAATAAGCCAGTCTTGGACAGCATTTTGCCCTTGCTTCTGGGAGATCTTGTTGCATGTGTTCTTAATTTTATGCCCCTTTCCAATTGAACAAGTCTACATCTGTGTAGATAGATCTCTGGACCATTCCTGTGTTGGAGGAAAAGTGTATTTAGCTGTTGCATTTTATTTACAGGGAATGCTTGTAAAGGCTTTGTCTTGTAGTTAGTCAAAAAGGAGGCACATGCTAATTTCATGTGTCACTTATAATTAGGCTACTATAAACTTTCATCCAGTGATTTTTCTATGCCTGTTTAATGTAATAGATTTTAGTTCAGTATGAAATTGAGTTGCATGACTTTGAACAGACCAAGTCTTTTGTTTCTGCATGCGCACTGAATTACTGTTGAAATACATCTTTACTTTTTGGTTACGAATTGTATGAAATAGTTTGTGTTAATATAAATAACACTTATATTTTTTGATACAGGAAACTGTTTAGTGGGTAACTGGCACTTATATTGGTCTACTTTATGGAGTTGTTTAAGTACATCATGAAGCTACGTTCCTCAGATGGACAGTGTCAGATCTAATTTTACATTCTACAGTTAACTCTGTTTGAGCACTTTTGTTGGCAGATGTCTTTGGCATCTGCCTTCCACGAAGACAAGAACAGGAGTTTCCTTTGAAGAATAGCCTAGAAACTTAGATGTTTAACTACTTTAAAAATAATGGGTAAATGAGGTGGTGGTGTGTACCTGTGGTAATATCCTTGTTCACTGTTTTCGGTTTAATATACTAGAGTATTCTTGCCTTTATCTCAAATATGAAATAAAATAAGGTCTTTCTCTTACAAAGTAATTACATTGAAAATTTACAGGCACCAGAAAAGTACCATCTTGGCTGTAATGCTATGCTGTCTTTAGGCATTCTTAGAAAATATTTTATCTGTAGAGTTGGGGGGGGTTGATTTTGGTTTTTGTCAGTGCCAACATAGCGTAGTGCTTGTTGCTGTCTTGTCAAGTGCCTTGCATGTGTGGGTCTGGGGTATTATCTAATATTTCACATCAACAACTGAACGATTGTAACTAAAACGTGTTGGTCATGAGTCATTGGAATCTGGTAGAAATAGTCTTTGGATATTGGCATTCTTCAAATACATATTAGCCTGATCGGACACGATTAGACATGGATATGGACATAATATGATCTTCATGTGAACTCATACAATTTGGTAACTGGGAGAATGACAAAAAAAATTATCTCACTTCTTTGACTGCCCTCCCCTCCCCCCCCCCCCCCCCCCCCCAAGCCAAGACTACAGATTTCTTGCATGGCATGCAGCTGGAATGAAAAAGTCTGAGAAATACTTCAAAATCTCCTTAAACTTTAAAAGAACCTCAAGGAGTATATTGCACTTGAGGACAAATAAGAGTTCTGTTTTCTGTGCCGTCTGCTTCTCCTAAACCACTATGTTCTCTTTTCCTAACTCTGTTTTAATTTTATAAATTTAATGGCAGTCTTTAGTGGTAACTCCTTTTCCGCTATTCCAATGCTTGTGATGCCCATTTTAAAGTAGTGGAGAAAATAGTCTTTGCAAAGTTAATTTGTTTAATATTATGTAAATTTTGATGATGTCTTTTACTTATATTTATATTTCGGTAGTATTAAATTCCCCTGCTGTGTTGTGTGAAATGCATGGTGTCAAACTGGCAAAAAGGTGTGCTCTGCAAAGTGATCTGTGAAATGCATTAGCGGTACTCATATCTGTTTAAATAATAGGCTTGTGAGAAGAACGATGTAACACCGCATAAATGTTTTCAATTGCTGCACATCTTGGATTTACTGATATTCTGTCAAAGTTTTAGGTTCTCTGTTCTTCTAATTATTGTAACTATACAAGAATTTCTGGGATGTCTTTGTGTCTAGAAAGAGTACAATGGAGAAAAGGTGGTTTTTTTCCTGGGGAAAAACAAATCTAAAGAGCTTCTATTGTTGTATTTCTGCAATTTGTCTTAGTGAACTCAAGACCTGTGCTACAATAAGCATGAACTCTACAGCTACGGCTAAAGTTACAATTTGGTATCTAGATTGTGTCTATTTAAAACCTCTTCTGTGGATGGATGCAGAGTGCAGAATTCATGATCTTGTCTTTAAATGGTCTTGGCTGTGATGTGTACTGAGACTTTTAAGGCTGAGAGAGGTATGAGCACAGCTTACAGATTGTTCTGCTTCCATAAAGCATTGCTGAGGTTTTGTTACGGTGTAGAACATAAGGAATGTTCTTTATGTTTTGTATATAAAAGCATGTATACCACACACCACCACATGATCTAAACTTTTTGGAACCAAAGCCACTTAAAAGTCCTCTTTCAGAGTGAAAACAACAGACCTCAATCTCATATTTTAAGTTCAAATGTGGTTTTGGTGGTCTTACCTGCCCTAATTAAATGCAGATTTTGTTTATTTAAGGCATTAAATTTTAAAGTAGCAGTTTGGCTTTTGGGTTTCATCTTGCCTAGTCTGCAAAGGATGATAGGCGATGGTATGGTTCTGCTAACAGAACTTGCATACAACCTATGGCAGTCACTGCAACACAGTCTGTGTTAATATTAGTGCTAGTAACTGCTCTACAGTTGACGGCATTTATCCTAGTGGTATCTTTTTAAGTCTTTTTTTGTATCAAAATAGGATAGCAATGTAGGGGGGGAAATCCCCTTATAGCTAGGTTTTTGTTTCCTTCTCGCTTCCCTTTCTCCCACCTTCCATTAACTTGATTCACATGTTCCTTTGGGGGGATTGAAAAGTAGTTTCTAATGGGAACATTGTAGCCATTTAGAATTCTAATTACAGATTGCTACTTAGTTTCACAGTTTTGACCATTTCTTTAATGAACTGTGTGTGTTTGAGACTGGCAGATCACAGTCCTGCCTACCTGGATTGCCTAAGAAAGCAAGAAGTGTGTTATGTGGTGGGTATTTGTGGGAGCGTTTCTTTTCTCAGTAAAAAGAAATCATCATTAAAACGCTTCCTGCTGCCAAGATCAAGCAATAAAGACTTGATCAGAAGAAAAGTTTTGGGAGGCAAATTCTGTGTCTCCCCCTCCTGGATATCCAGGTGATAAAGGGAAACCAGTGTAGTTCCTAAGAGAAATAGGAAGAAGTTTAGTTGAGGAGTGCGATTGTGGCGTTCTGAGCTCTGTCCTGCGACTTTTTCTAGCAGAGATGTTGAAGAGTAAGGGATTTGCTTCAAATTTGAATGCTTAAGTAGCAGATCTTGGTAATTTCTGATTTCTTCAATCTCTCATGAAATTTTAATTTGTCCTTTTAAATAATAATTTAATTATAATTTTATTAATAATAGTAATTTTCAATATTTGTAATAATTTTAAAAGCTTTCTATAGTTCTGAAGAAAAACTGCTGGTTTCTCTAGGGCTGTTGGGTTGGAACTTTATGTGCTTATACTGTCTCTGCTGCAACTACAGGAGTTTGAAATGCAGGAGATTCAGTCCTTGGTGTAGATACTTTTTTTTTTTTAATGTGTTTTGTTCTGCATGTAGTAGGCCTCCAAAGAGCATACGCTTGCTGTTTCTCATGCAAGATCAAATTTGTTCAGCCTATATGATGTGGATCACAGGGATATTCTCTGTCCATGTTATTCTTACTTATACTGCCCCTTTGGAGAACAGCTAAAAGGTGCATCCTCTCCATTCATGATGCTCCACGGCTTCTGTGCTTATGACCTGTCCCTTGTTTGATGATACAACTTTCCCTGTGTTTTTTTTTTTTCTGAGGGCAAATAATTCTGATTGTACGACAAAAGCAGGAAGCAAGCAAGGGTTAGCTGCTTTCGTCTTTCTCACTTGCCGTTACTATGGTGATGCTAGGTGTGGAAAGCAACTGACTCTTACGGTGTTTGTGTGTTTAATACTTTTGCTTCAATCATTTGTGAAGGGCGATTTGCATATGTTAGTTACTGCAGTATTACGTAGGGTGGTTTGCATAGAAACTTAGCAATACATTTAACTTTTAAAAATAAAAGCACTATCAGTGGTCTTAAAACACTGCAAAAACTTTGTGTTTGTTGAACAAAAACAATTTTCAAGTTGGCAGTATCAGTTGCGAGACAGCATTAATGATGCTCATAAATTGCAAACAGATTGTGAATGATCTGTATCTCACTCTTAATGTCATATGTTTCTACTCTACAAAGGTGTAATGAAATGGAGCGAACTGGAGTATGCTCATTAAATCCATAGTAGCCATTTTTATTTTCAAGTTGCAGACTAAATGAACTGTGTAAACTTTCTGTGTTTTCCAGGCTACGTTTTGTAAGAAGATGAAGCACAGAAAGCAATGTATTCAAGATACTGAGGATCAGAAGCATGAAGGCATGGAAGGTAAAGTCTGTGTGTGTGAAAATATTCAAGTATGTTATTTGGGATCAAGCTGTGAAGGTCAGATTTTACATTTGCTGTCTCAATTAGTATGCTGCTTGTTTTGAAAGAAGTTGCGTAAACATAACCACTATCTCAGCATAATATTTTTCTTTGGCATGTGGTGTCCCCAAATCCTTTCCTGTCTCTTCTGTTTTTTACTTGTTGGCTTCTAAAAAATGGAGATGGCAATTGTTATTCAGAAAAATAATTAATTTAGAGTAAAATTCCTTGAAGAAAAGTTCTTGCATTTTTATATTCTGAAAACAATTTCTACCTTTAACAAAATGGTGAGCATTTTTTATTTAATGTACGTGATTAGGTAAATATTTGAGGATGTTCAGATTAAAATAGTTGGAAGACTAGAAAACTAAAATAAAGGTAGACCATGTGTATATAAGATTATGAATATAGAATACGGTAGTCTAATTTATTTCATGGGGAGAGAGTGCAAACAACCGAGGAGAAAGAACTCAGGAGAACAATTTCTAAATGGCTACATGGCCAATGGGAAACACTGTGTAATGCTTTCCTTATTTAAATAGCACTAGAGCTAACTTTCCTTTGTTTTAATATTTGTACAGTAGTCTTGAAATATGTTGCTTAGTATTTTTCACCTGAAATACATTCTTTTAACTACTCTGGCCAGTGTCTTGACAGCATTAGGCCTGAAAACTCGATTAATTTGCTTTTAACTGCAGAAAATTGTATCTTATTGCCTTATTATTCAAATCTAAAAGGGCTTTGTTCCAAAAACTGGCAAAAATTCTGAGTGTCAATGTTAATGATACCAGGTGAAGGAAATGAAGAAACCTGTTCCTGTTCTGCTTTATTATATGACGGTGACACATGCCCCATCTGTCTGAACTGCCTTCTAGAACAAGAGACTGGTTTTCCCGAGAACTGCAGTCATACCTTCTGCATGACTTGTATTCTTAAATGGGCTGAGGTAAGACTTGAGAACCAAGATGTGTTTTTATTTTTCAGTGAAATTTACTGCATCTAACAACTACTACTTTTTTTTTTTTTAAAGAAAGTGAGTTATGCATTCTGACTTTGCATACAAGTGTTTCAATGACCAGTTTATAAGTAGATCATAGGAAACTTTCTCCTTAATGCAATAAAGTACTTTGTGTTTTCTTTTGCTGGACATCCTGACTTACTAATGGTTACTAAAGATTAGGCATCAGTAAAAAAATGGTGTTGGCTCTTTGGAAGATCAGACGGTATTATGTACATGTCATAATATTGCAGTGCCATTAGCTTGATCTTATTTTGTTATCTCTTATTGCTGTCTGTAATACTGTCAGCTCTTAGGGCTGGGACCAGTATGTTCTTATGGTAGTCTACAGTATGAGTCTGAAAAAACCTTAGTTTTCAAACTCTAAAGAAAATTCAGCTAAAGGTTTAGTGCTATTCTGAATTAAAAATTTTCATTTTAATGATAATTTTTGCTATTATTTCATCTGTGTTAATAACTTTGTAGATAGTTCTGGAACCTTAAAAATGACTTGAATAAATTCTTGATGATCTTGTTCTGTTTATCCCTTTTTCCTCACATGTGTCCTGTAATGATTGCCCTAAGTCTTTGGTGTCTTTACCTTTCCTGTAACCTTTTCAATTGTCAATATAAAACTACAAATTAGAATTGCTTTATACTGTACTGGGGGGAGGGGTGTGCTCAAATGAGATGCTGCTTTTTGTCCTGCTTTTGTGAGCTTGAATTTGTTGCTCACTGTAGTAGAGACCCCTACTTGGTGTCTTTGCAGTAACTTTCTTTTGAAGTAAATGATGATTTTGGTTTCAGTATATTCTTGAGAAGGCTGTTATCACTTATATGTATGTATATATACAATATACTTATTTATGTATTTTTTCACTTACTATATTTTTAACCTTAACTTTTGTGTCACTTATTACTGAACGCAGACAGTAACATAAATAAGTTCTGAAGATTTTGTATGAACTTCAGAGTATTAAACAAAGACTGTTAGATGAAACTTTCTTTAGATTCACAAACCGGATAATAAACCAAGTCTCCTGTTGCCAGGATTTTTGTTCCGCAAATGATTAATTGCAGTGCTTTTATTTATAAAAGATTAGCAAATTCTCATCCACAATTTTATCCTGACTTCCTTAGCTGGTATAATGGCAGCTGAAAGGCAATAAATAGTGACATGCACAGGGAAGCAGTACAGTAGATGGAGGGCTTGCTCCTGGATTTGAGTTTGTTCACATTGTTTATAACAGATGCTTTTCAGCCCAATAAGGAAGTTTTAAAGAGTAAGACATTTTTCTTGTCATGTCAATTTTTTTTTTTTTGGCTCCAAATGGAATAAAATCAACTTCTACTCTGAAGAGTTCACAGGTGAAGTAGATGTGATGTCATAAAAATGGTGGGGGGTTGCTTTTAAAGCTACATAAGGCTTCTACTTCTTTCCATTAGTGACATACAATGGGTAAAACCAGCCAGCCTTCCTTTTATGAGGATACTTGATAGTTGGACCTGTTGAGTCCATTAAACTCCACTGCCTAATCTAATAGTTTTAATTAAGAGTAAAGGGGCGGGGGGGAAAGTGTTGAAAACTGGCTGGTAGATGTCTAGAGGCTTCAGCTGTGGGAAGCAGATGAGGTTTTATAGCCTGGAATGACAGAAACACATTATAAGCATGTGGCCATCTGAAGCATGCTGATGCCATGTGGTTTTTGTGTCCGCTATTAATATTTAATCAGTGACTGGTTTTGTTCTTTTTGAGAAGTGTTGCATAAGGTTTAGCTTTCTCTGCTAGTTTTTGGTTGATTATAACTAAGGAGAACTAAATAATTGGCAAGTAGTCATTTTAAGTCACTCTGAATAATGAAGAGATAAAAATGATCTGCTCTTTAAAAAATATGCTACCAGATTCTGTTTAAAGATTTAAGTATTTTTATTGGGTATAAATAAATTGGGTTTAAAAACCACTGTTTTCCTGTTTAAGTGCCGGAGAATAACAAAATTGAGAATAAGATTGAGTGAAATCTTAAAAAAACAAACAAACAAAAAAAAAAAAACCAACATAAAAGATAATCAAAAAAGGCCTAACGTTCAGATTACTTTAAGTGTTTTTTTGTGTATTTACAGTTAAGCTTTATACACTTAAAGGCTTTGTCAGCAGTTTGTGTTCAAGTTGGATATTTCCTCTTTCTGGATTTCAAAATATAACAGGAGCAACTACTTCTTTAAATTCTTGTTTAGAAATTGTACATAATCATTGTTCTTCTGAGAGTTTATAGCTTTTATGTAAAACTATGTAGATTCTAATTAAAACCGGAATAGTTTATGTAGATGGTAAGAGTTTGTTTACCATTCTGCTCCCTCTTCTATCGATGGGAGGTTTTCAGCATTGCAGCTGCAGTTAAGTGTCCTGTACCAGCAGGTTTTCTGTCTGCAAGCAGCAGCCATAACACTTTGAAGATCTCATTTTTTAGGAAAAGAGAGATAATGTAGATAGATACATATGTGCGCTTAAAAGCAATACATAAAAATTGCTTTTGAGTGAGTATCTTCTGGTTCCTTCCATGAAGGGCTAAAAAGAGATCGGGAATTTGCCACAGAACACCTAATATATTAGATCCTGATGGCTAAGTCTGAGCATTTAGTTTCAGAATTGAGTAGTGTTACAGTTGAGTCAGTGCTGTATTTTCTTTCACTTTGAGGAAAGGTATCCAACTCTTAAAAGAAAAATGAGGGGAGATCAGAATCCCCATTAAGAAACTGGTCTTCGGATTAACTTTTTTTTTAAATGTCCCTTAAATTCTACTCTCTTCAGCGATGTTTACCGTAGTTAATTGTGGCATCTGAGAGCATCACTGTACACTAAATTCAATTGCCTGTACTATTAAACTCTCCTATACTATTAGACTGTCATCTTGTGTGCTTTTGGCCATGCCAACCAGCACTCTCCCAAGAATTGCTGGGCAGGCAGACTGTTGGGGACTGTTTTCAGTAGGCATGCGAAGATTAAATAAATACAGCAAGTGAAGTAATTACGTTATGTGTTTCTCTTGTTTGTAATAACACTAGAGATTAGCTGGCTCAAAATTACAAATTTTTAGCATTGTTTTTCTCGTGTGCTTGTATTTTGTATTTGAGTTGATAAGCACATGTGTTCTAGTTTATCATAATCAGTTCTGAAAGCAATTAAGTAAAGTTAATGTCAAGGGTGGTTAACTAGGTATCTATGGCAAGCAGATACATAAAGTAGCCAAAACCACCTCAGCTAAGACAGCTGCTTTAGCAGTAATAGTATCTTGCCTGCATACATTAGAGGAAAACTCTCAACTTTTTTGTATTCTATTCAAAGAAAACAATCTTAAATTAGAGGAGATAAATATTTACTCTGCTTTACTGTAGGCTTCTTAACTTCCCTTCTGTTCTTCAGAGTGCTAATAAATATACTGGAGATTTCTGTTCTTGCTCTTCTGTTAATTCCTTTTATGAACCATCTCTCTCACCTTATGAGAGAAGAGTGCTAAAGAAAAGATTCAGTGTGTTGTATGCATTATCACAATGATTGTGTAAGGGACACTGATTTCGGTGACCCTCGCATAGTATATATCTCTCCATCTCTGCACCTGGTTTCCCTCATTCATTTTTCCTCATCTGGAGGATTTGAAAATGGAGTACGTTCAGCTGTGAATTCCCCAAAGCATTGGGGCACATTCAGGTAGGCCCTATGCAGTATCAGTGTCTGACTAAATAAAACTAAACAGCTGGCACAAAGAGCTGTCTTGCATTATGTTCCTAGCATACGTTCTCTTCTTAGCATAGTTGTTACTTCTGTGCTGGTATAAGGTTTGGATCATTGATTATATAGAGTGTACTGCACATGTATATTCTTCAGAGGGTAAAGAGAGTTACCTGTATGGTAACTGGAATTCTTAATGTATGTTCTTTCTGATCTGGACTTTTTTTGTCCTAAAGGATAGAGGAAGGAATGAGCTTATGTGGGAACAAGCTCCATAGTGATCTGCAGTACAGAGCACTATGGGCAGGATTGAGATTACATTCACGAACCAAATATGCAGTGTGTTCAAAGAAACAATAAACCTAAAAATCAAAACAGTAAAAAACCTTCTTGTTCAAGTGCGTCCATGGTAATGCATATGTAGACAATGCATCAGAGAACTGCTGCACAGAAAAACTGTATTAATCAAATTCTTTCAGAAAATCTAGATCTACATGTTACAAATTACGTATTTGTTTTTGTGGTATACAGTTGTTCTTGGCGTATCTCCCCGTTTATGCAGGGCAGTTGGACAAGATGTCCCTCCAGAGGTCCCTTCCAACTTTAACCATTTTGTGATCCTGTTATTAAGTACATTCATGCAGCAACTTATGAAAGGTAATGTTGCTTAAGTGCAGTGCAGAATTCTGTGGTTTTGAGTTCAACTTAAATTCTTCCAATAATATAGTGTCAAAGGAAGTACAATGGCACATACAGTATCTTTCTTATCATAGAATTCACAGATCCTTAGAAATAATGAATCATTTCATCCTTTCCTAAAGACAGCCACCATTCCAGTAGAACTTGGCAGAAATTTATTGTAGTTTTGTATTGGAAGTTAAGGACTAGCCAACTGCGTGGTTTAGGTAGGGAGAAAACAGCCACATAGAATTGTAACTAGGTCTGTTGATCAGCTGTTGAGACTAGACATCTCTGTTCTTACACACTCTGTATCTTCACTATACCATGAATGATAAAAAAACCCTAACATCTCATGTCAGAAATACTGCTTTCCTAAAGTATAACTACAAAAATTTTAAATGTACTTGCTTTTTTTAAGTAGACTGAAAAAAAAGTCATCCTGAGTTTTTACATGCTTCTGGAAAATAGTGCATTTCCTGCTGTGTTCCTCCTTTTCTTTCATGAAAATGTGGAGAGGTGTTTCTCACTGTGTATATTGTTACAGTCTCCCTTTTCAATTGGAGGCAGAATTGTTGTGGGTTTTTTAGTGTACTATTATTACTAGTTGGAGTGAAATATACAGACATTGCTTTTACAATCTAAACCTCACCTTTAGGCCTGAATTTACTTAGAGTCTGGTGTTATTTGTGTTGCTTAACAGGCTCTCTAATAAAGAAGCAGTAAAGAGTGCAGGACCGTGTTTCTTTTTGGATCAGCTTTTTCCATACAGTAATTGAAGAACAGACTTTATTAAGGGCCACTTGAAGGGAAAAAAAAAAAAAATTACAGAGGAAGGGATTTACTGCAGCAGTTTTAATTCCGTACTCACATCTTGTTACTACTTGTTATGAAACCTTGTAACATGGAACTTGATGAGATGGGGATATCTGCCAAAGTTACTTTATCAGCCAAATATGTTCTGAGGTTAGCTTGCACCTATTTGTGTAACTTTCTGAAAATTCCCAGCTGGAATATAGTAACTGCTTTCAGCCTTTTTTCTACCTCACACTGTTCAAATGCTTTTTGAAGAGATGCAGTTAAAATAAGGGACACTTCACTCCTTGAGTTTAAAGATCACAGTTCTGTGGTGCTGTAGCAGCTATAGGAATATTGAACATTAAGTTATACCTGTGGAGCTAAAGCAAGATTTTTCTAGAGTGTCATCAAAAACAAATAAAATACTATGAAGTGAGTTTTTGGAAAACATAAGAACAAACACACACATGGTCATGGATAGCTTTTCAGAGGTTGCAGACTTCGTGAATGCTTACATATTTATGAAGACAGTCCTCAGAATATCACAGGATAGATGTAAGAATGAATCACTGCAGAATTACCAGTTTTAACATGAAAACTATGAGTAGTTTTGTGTGGAGAGTAAAACAATCAAAGACATTTTGAAGTGTGCTGAGCTACTATTCGGTGTTTTTTCCAAGAAACGCACTGTTGGGAAGAAAAGCAAAGCAACTCAAAAATACCAGCTGTGAGGTTCTAATGATTTTGATGATTACATTAAATACTACATGTTCTAATTTTTAAACAGCTATGTTAATGGAAGATATTGTATGAAGCTGTGGTTTTTCAGGGGTTGTGATGTGTCCCACACCCGTCCTCCCTTGTGCACAATAAAAGTGATAGCTACTGCTTGGATTCCTTCCATGGCTTTTTGCGTGTTTTAAATATTTTTTCCCCCAAAAGGACAGCGTACATTCACTATTACTTATGATGCTACCTGAACAGAAGCCTCAGAAGAGAGGAATTACTGACTGGCCTTGAATGAAAGAAGACTTAACACCTTCTTTGGTCACTGAACCGTCTTCAAAAAAAAAAAAAAAAAAAATTAAAGAGATGAGTAAAAGGCCACCACTCCTCATGATTGCTTCTTGTAAAAACATAGTCAACTTATTTTTTTTTTTTCCCCCTCATTCCTTTCTATAGCAGCACAAATTGAGTCTTGCTGTTGGGAGAAAAAGGACAGGGGAAACTTTTTTTTTTTTCTTCTGTTTCCACTTAAAAGGCTTGTTCTTATATGTTAGCAGACAGATGAAAGCCGATGCGTTTTTAGACAAAAGTGTTATGTAGTTGAAGAAACCAGTTTCCTCAGGGCTACCCAACAATTGTACTGTGCTCGGGGGCAGGGGCAGACATGGGGGTATATATGGGACTATCCTGTCTTTACTAGAATTTCTCTCAAGATTTGTTGCGAACTATCAGATAATGCTGGGGCTATGAAAAACAATTGAGTGGGGGTGGAAAGAGCATCTGCAGTTTCTGAACATAACTGAACCTAACAGTAGCTTTTGATTCTTCCAGAATGTTTTCCTCTCTTTCTACTACTATGTAGAACTGTATGAAATTGTTAAACATTTGCCCAGAAGAACTGAGCGTATAACAGTGAACACTTTTTTTCTAGGGGAGCAAAAGTGCTTGTAATACTCAGTATTCTGTGATACTTCATTGCAAGAATAAACTTAACTTACTGTGACTTAAACTTGGGATCATAACTTAATATTCATGTTTAAATTTAACGTATTCTTGGAAAAACTTACTTTTCAGACAAGTTAAATCCTGAAATGGGACTGAAAATGGCTTAGAAAATTAATTTCCTCCTCCCTATCTTTGACGGTCTGGTATATCTAAGAATCAAAGTAATACCTTAAAGGTTGCAGCTGATTCAGCAGTTACAGTGCATTGTGTACTATCAGATATCCCAAGTGAACAATACACTGCTATGTTACTGTGGGTTAGCTTTAGGTTGACTACAGGACAAAAACTGTCTTCATGATCCAAGTCCTTAGGGAACTGGCTTAATTACCCAATATGCTTTTCTTAACCAAGGCCATGACACTACAGGGAACAATGATATCCCCCCCCCAACAAGGGGAAGTTTTTAGTTAGGATAAAATACCAGAGCATCAAAGGGAAAGGTAATGGCTTTAACTTACGTTCTTGTTCAACAACTTGTTCATGAAGCTACCCCTGGGGTTTTTTGGTTTTTGTTTGGGTTTTGGTTTGTTGGTTTGTTTTTTTTCATCAGTCTAACTTTGTTCTGTCTACTTCAATTGAAATCAGAAGCTGCCTGAATGCTCGAGGTTTGGGGGATAGGTAGGTGAAAAAGAAGTTGAGCGTTCTTTGAAATTGAGAAAAGAACAGAATGATCTGGAAAGTGAAAAGACGAGAATGAAGTTCACCACTGGATTTCAGGGCAGAGTTCATGTGCAAGTTTCTCATAGCTGCTTATGCAATTCTAATAGTGCGTCTTGCTTGCATAAATAAAAAGTGTAATACCCTGGTAGTTCCCTTAAGGGCAGAAATTGCATGCCTCTTAAGGGCATACAAGTCATATACTGGTTCTTGTTCAGTGGATGAATTGGAGCTGGAGCCTGGGTGTGGGGTTTTTTTTCTTCTCTTCTTTGTTTTGGAAGAGTTCTGAACTGAGCCTGTGAAGGCCAATGGAATGAAGCGGGGGGGAGGTGACAAAAAACCTAAACAAACAAACAAAGAAAACTCACCAAACCCCCCACCAATACATATATGGAATTAAAATGAATAAACAGTTCTCTAGCGGCAAATACTAATATCTAATATGGATTTCTCTGAAAGTTGATTCATTACTGAATCCAGTTGGGTGGAGCTTCAGTTGAAGCTTCCCTACTCCGTGGTTAATAACACTTTATTGTTCTCTCTCTGTGTGCGTGTTATCTGATGTAGTGCAGCCTCAGTGAGAGGGTGTTTAGGTGACTGGAGAAAAAACAATAAATCTGTACTTCCATCAAACTGTAGGGTAAAATAACCTTCAGTTTTTCATTCTCTTGCAAAGGGATTTGTAAAACTTAAGTTGTCTTACATGTGGGAATCTGTTCTCTCTCTGCTGACTGCAAAAAAGGAGATGTACTGTAGTCAGATCGATATGCAAGATGAGGGAAGGTGTTACTCTGTTTGCTGTTGGTCCTTGCAGATTTATGTTTGAGGTAGCGGGGCATGATCCAACATACTTGCTGTTGAAAAGAACGTTAAGAAATAGAACATTACAACAATAAGAAGTGAAAAGGACATCTGTGTATCGGTATAAAATCAGTTATCTAACAAGGATTAAAAAATAAAAAAAAATGTACCTAACGATGTAAAATGCTTTCCCTTCTTTGAACACAAGTTCTGAGTTACATTTTTGTCTCCTTTAGATTTTCCCCTAAGGAGAAATCTGCCTATATGAAACAAAATACTGAGTGTATGGATAATGTGTAGATTCTTATTGTGAACAAGTCATAATTTTTTTGTGTTTCTGTAAGCTACTATAATAGTGAATAAAAGTATAGAAAAATGAGACTTCTAACTTATTACAAATTTTGTAATAAGAAAAATAATTTTTCAGACACAGGCTTCATGTCCTATCGATCGCAGACCATTTCGAGCAGTATGCAGGCTTGATGCGTTAGAAAAGCAGATAAAGGTAAGTTCCGGATTTATTTTACTAAATGACTTCAGTTGTAGGTACACCCAAGTTATGCTACAGCCTTTTATTCATGCATCTGCGTTAAATAAGCTTTCCTAATGAAATAATTATTACTTTAATGTCTCTATTACACATTTGAAGGTAGGAATTATTCTTAATCATTTTTTCAAAGCAAGTGTTTACATTAATAATAATCACAAAGCTGCTATTGCTGCTTTATAGTATCTGTGAGTGTTCATGATATATCCAAGAACAGAAGTATAGTAATTGGTCTCAAAGTGTTTTTTAACCAGGTTTTGTAAACAAGTGCTATATCAATTAGCATGCAGTCTTGCCTTTTTTTTTAGCTGAGGTGAATCTTGTATGTTCATAGCCTCCAATTCAGAGACAAAAAACACATGAAGGCGAGAGGATTTAACTAATGCTAAGCCTCGTTCAACGTAAATTTCTGAATTTTTTCAGCTTTCAACTCTTCTGAATAATACTGCTGGGGAGCGTAGTTTATCAAGTAGGAAAATAAAACTTGATTATGATAGATGATCTTGAAAATGTATGTAGAAAGATGCTGATAATTCTGTGTACAGTTTTGAAATTCTGTGGTGAAATCATTGTTATAATTCTTAAGCTGCTGGTTTTGTGTTTTGCTACATTTAGAAAACAAGCTCCCACTACCCATTTCTTGTGCTTCTAGAGGCCCAAGCAGTCAACTGCAGAGGAACCAGACTGACAGCCACAGATAATTCCTTCTCATAGAAAATTATGCTAGCATATTTTATCTTCTTTATTTCCAAAGAATCAAGGAAGCAGCTGAAACAAGATAAACTGAAGTTTTCATTTGGAAGAGTGTAGAGGCTTTATTGAAACATAGTTTGAAAGGTTCTTTGTTCGTAGAATTGCAGTGTAAATAGGTGGGCAGAGAACAAGGGTCCTGATCTGAACAAGGGCCACTGGAGCAGTAGGGAGAGATGGAATGTGTACTAAGAAATGCTGACACCATGGTCAGTGTTGGCAGGGATGCTATCAAGACATTGGCAGTTTTCCTTTCGTAATATTCATCATTAGAATGCTTGTAGCTTAAGGAGTTGAGTATAAAACCAACATTCCAGGATGAAGAAATACAGAATATCTAATGCAAACAATTGCAATGTGGCTGTTGAAGTAACTTCATAGTATGGAATAAAAATTGTATTGCTTTCTTAGAATTTTAAAGATGTGGGGGAAAAAGATATATGAAATTATATGATATTATAATTAACTAAACAATATTATGTGATTAAATGAAATTATATGCAGTTATTTTGCTGTAGAGGAAAATCAGGTGTTTTTTAATTATGAGGAAGCATTTGAAATTGAGTGGTAGTTCAGCTTTTTCCCAAGCTGAACCTTGTATATTCAGATCAACCAGTTTAGTTGAAAAAACTTAGCATCCAAATTCTCGATGGAAGATGGTGCATAGCTTTGAGGTGCTTGCTGTGGCAGTCTGAATGTTCAGGGATATTTGGTCTTGTGGAATTAGTATGCACCTCTGGCATAGCCAATATACATATCAAGGTGGGGTTTTTTCCATTCCATGAAAAACAAATAAAAAAACCCTCAAATCTGCAAACAGTGATATTAAAAAGTAATGATTTTAAATGGTTTTGAGCCCTTCTGTTTGAGCTCTGTAGACCTTTAACAGTCTTTGAATGTATTTAAAGCCCACGTGCATTGGGATTCTAGATTGGATTGACTTTATTTTTCAATACAGGTTCAGGTTAAAAAACAACTAAGGAGAAAGGAAGAAGAGGAAAACCGTGCCTGCAATAAGGGAAAATATAGCCATGCAAAGATGAGAAGTTTTATGAGGTTGGTTGCCCACTTAATTTTAAGCATTCTAATTGGAACATTCCAAATATACATTCAATTATTTTGAAATGTACACCCTGGAATTTTTTTAAAAATTGTGTTTATTTTAAAATAAACTATTTTTTCATCAGTGGTAGTTTAGCTTCACTTTTATTGATGATGTAATTCCCACTTGAGTACGTACAATAGCAAGCAAGAAGTAAGGAGCAATGCATTTCTTGCATTAAGCTCTGTGAAAGTTGCATTTTTCAAGCAATTCTGACAAATTTCTTATAAATTTGACTTAAGATTTTATGGCTAGACCATACTTGAACAATATAAATCTTTTTCTTTGGTTATCTAAACAGGCATCCCCTTTCTTGCATGTTATTGTAAACATTGGTGGTGGCCCTCTTTTACTAACCAGTTTGAGAGGGACCTGTGCAAATACCATTCCTGTTTTGAGCAGCTTTATCTTGTCACATTTGCTGCATTGCATAAGGGGAAGCTCAGGATTACACAGACGATTTTCACTAAATAGTGATAACCTAAAGTCAGTGTTTAATGGAATGTATGATATATACAGAGTTCTTGAGATTGAATTTGAAGCAGACTCCACTACAAAGTGGTGGAAGTAAGTGGAAGTAAACTACCTTTTCTGGCTGTTATTAGAAAAGATTGATCTTTGCACCTCACTGTTCTGAATCACCATGGGCTTTGATATTGTTCAAAGTATTTATGCAAGCAGATTATAGCACCTTTCCCACGTTGCCATGAAATCAAGCAAAATTAAGCATTCCAATTTAATACAGGATATTAGCTTTTGTTGTGTAAATGCATTTTCTTTTTTTCCATCTGTGAGCTTTTTGAAGCACTGGCTTTTTAATATTTGGAAGATGATATACGTGATGCAAGTTCAGGTTTTAATAGCAGTCAGATCTTGCTTATGTGCACAAATTAAAAATTCCTTAAAATAGGAGCTGATTTTGTTTGGATGTATATACAGTTAGCTTAAATATGCCCAGAAATAACTTTGGTAATATCTTTTCTTAATCTTGCAGAAGAGCTGTATGTCCAGACAGAGGGCCATTAACCGCAAAATTAAGCAAAGTTGTGAAGAAAAAATACAGTAAGTTGGTATTTGTTCTCTGTTTGCTAGGGTTGCTGGTTTTTATTAGGGAACGCTAACTTTTCTTGATGAGCCAATTTAATATTTTTTTTTTAATTACTTACATTTGCATATGAAAACCAAATAGCAAGGAATAGAAGTGTGGAACCTAAGAGAACAAAATTGCAGTACTTACTGTTCTTATTTTACTGGCAAGACTGCCTCTTCAATTTCAGTCTCAAGTGAAATAGATTTGGTTTCAGCCTAAAGTCTTCTGCATCAGACAGTTGGTGCACGGCTAATGGCTACCCTTTATTCACATGCAGGTTTTTGATAAGAATTCAGACACAAGAAGCACTTAGCTGTATTTTGGGTCTACTATTTTGAGAGGCTTGTTTAATAGATATTTTTCCATAGGTGCGTTCATAACTTATGAAACTAAGCAAATATGTGAAGAGGTGAAAACTGCTTGATATATAAAAAGCTATTGTGAAGGTGTATGCATTTTAATTTTACTCAGTTTGTATGTAAATGCATTGTAAATATACTTGAGATACATTTTCATTAACTTCTCATTGCATTAATGATTTTGACAAACAATTAAAAACTAATATGCTAAAGTTAAAATAAAAGTTTTGTTCCTTATTCCACGCAGGTAATATATTGTATGACAAACGAAACAAGAAAGCTTTGTCTTTGAAGATAAGCAAGGTTGGTTTTGATACTGAAACATTTGTAAACATTTTTTTTGTGAAAGCATTTTAAAACTACCTTATTTTTAAGGTTAACTCTTCTATTTGTTAATTTTAGTATGATCCAAACTTTGTTAGTTTGTCTCTTTTTGTTTTGAAGGAAGTAATTAGAATGTACTGCTAGGTTATATGAGCTTCTTTCTCAGATGAAAGTTAGTTTTGTAGTTTTGTGGTGGTAAATGTTTTCATTTAGATTAGGATGTTACGTTATAAGATACTGTAACTGCCCTGTTTTTGTCCTTCACCAAAAGAAAGTGGTATGAGCTACAAGCTGTTAGCCAAGTACCGTGATGTGAAGGATATGAAGGTTTTCATTATTTCATGAAAATACGTAGTTGGTAATCAACCAAGTATTTCATTATATTTATAGGCCATGGATGATATAGTTTGTATCAAGTTGTTTTTTTTAATGGGAGATTACTCCCAAGAATGTTTGTGTTTCCAGGTTTCTTGTTTAGTTCATAAATTTTAGTCTATAACACAGGCTTATAATATGCAGAATTTATAAGGAGCTATAAAGGCTCTGTTATTTGATTCTGCCTTCCATCCTTTCAAAAATAATTCGTGTCTCTGGGACACACGTTTGTGATCAGTGCTTTCTTACTCATAGTTATACCTGTAAATGTATCTGCATGAAGTAATTTTAGGCCATAAATTTAATTCTGAAATGTAAATGTCGGTGTTCTCCATCATTCTGTCTTACACAAAGTTTAAAAATTTGGAGGAAAAACAAAGTCCCTATTTTGCCTGTTGACTGTATATGGGCACATACTACATCATGTGTCTTTTCAGTAGTTGGTGGCCTGAGTTGTCACTTTTCTTTGGTGCTTGTACACCATAGTTCTCAGGGATATCTTCAGCTCCGGTCTTCCCCTTCTAAGTCAGGTATTTAGAAATTTTGGTTCTGTTACCATGTAAAGTTAAAGGTACCTTTCATTGAATTGAAGTGGTGTTGAACTGGAAGGATAGGGCTTAATGGTAGATCAGCCTCTAATTTGACTTCAAGGTCGGTGAGTGCTTTCATATCTAGTTTCACTGATTTATTGTGCACTATTTAATAGCATTAATGTCTCAAATGGTAACTGTTGCAAAAAAGGTGAGTAAACAGAAGTAGAGCCATTAAAAACTTCAGGAGGAGGTACAGGGCTCAATTATCCAATCAACATTCAAAATTTAAAAGAATTTTAAAAGAAATTTAAAAGAATAAAACAAAACACTGATTTACTAACAACTACTTCGTAAGGATATTTATGGAACATCTGCGTAGCTTTTTTTTAGATGGAGGGAGAAATGTTAATGTTCAAAATTATAGTATTTTTAAAATAGAACTTAACAACAGCTTTTTAGGAGAAACTTAAAATTTGCACACTGATGAAATACAGTGTGTTCCCATCAAAACCAGCTCTCTGTGCCAAAGTTTGATGGAGCATATAGATAACGACTGCATACTTGAGACATATTTATATATGCCCCATTATGAAGCTTATTTTTCATCAGAGTAAATATATTCTGAAAGAGAATGATGGGAAGACTCTTTAAGTTCCCATTTTAAAATATCGGTCATGGGGAATGGACAGAAATGTTTTAGTCAGATTCGAAGTGACATTAACCCTTTAGGTGAAAAGATGTAAAAGGCAAAAATGGGTCAGTGTAGGTAAGCGTGTCAGTCGGGGAAAAGGGTCTGGAGGATCATCTTTTTTTATTTCCCTGCAGCCAGCCCTGTAGACAGCAGCAGAGTTTGCTGCACACAGCGCAAAAGGCGATACACTAGCATACAATGGGTGGCTGTGTGTTGCTAACGACTCAAATAGAAGGTGATATTTGTTGAAATATGAAGTGCATTCTGAGTATTGTGCCTTTGTGTGAGGGCCCAGTAAACAGATGCACTAGTCAATCTTCAATTTTGTAAATCCTACCTGAAGGTAAAGGAGAATCATGGCTACTTACATTGGTTTTTCGTGTTACTTTGAAACCAAACACTGAGTGAAGTGCTGTGAAGGGGTCTGTCCGCAGGTGCCAGCGCTGTACTTACTCTGCTTCGTTAGGTAGCAGAAATGGGAATTGTGAAATAGCAAAGATCATGCTCGTTTATTCACAATTTCTGTATGGAGCATTAAAGATCTTGCCATGGAAAGCCTGTATAAAACAGAAAGTTTATCTGCAAAGACCAGGCGTTGAAAATTTAGACTGAATAGAGAAGATTTGTTTGCTATAATTGCAAATCTCCACATATAACTCTGGAGCTGCGATGGTGCCTGCTTTTTGTGAGCTAAAGTCTTGCTAACATGATCTAATTTCAGTGCATCTTCATGTATTACACGTTAATTATTTTATTTTGGATGTATTTAATTCATGAATTTTTTTTGTAGCCCAGAAGACAGACCTGCTGGAATGAGTGCTTCAGAACTAATTTCTCCAGCACGCTTCCAGCTGGTGGTAGCAATGAAGAATCCTTTTTTAGCTGTAGAAATGACTGGTTAGTATATGCTAGTGCTTAATATAAACTGCTGGGTTACTCTATTGCAGATGCTGTAGTTCCTTCTGCTTTCTGTATATACTGCCTTAAAATGTTTTGATGAAGAGCAGTTACAGGATAAACACAATCATTTTAAAATGAATATTGTTAAGAGCACAACCCAATTTGTCATGTGTTTAGCATTAAAATACTAATGTGCGTGCTTTTAATCTCATTGATTTAATAGCAGTTAGGTTTTATTTTTATCTTAAACTCCTTGCTAAATTGAAGCCTTGGATAGGAAAGGGTTAGTCCTGTTATTACGACAGCAGTTAGCAAAACAGCGTCGTGGTTTAACCCCAGTCGGCAAATAGGACCAGGCAGCTGCTCACTTACTGCCCCCGGTTGGGACTGGGGAGAGAATCGGATAAGTAAAAGTGATAAAACTTGTGGGTTGAGATAAGACAGTTTAATAGGTAGAGCAAAAGCCGCACGTGCAAGCAAAGCAAAACAAGGAATTCATTCACTGCTTCCCACCATCGAGCAGGTGTTCAGCCACCTCCAGGAAAGCAGGGCTCCATCACACGTAATGGCTACTTGGGAAGACAAATGCCAGCACTCCAAACATGCCCGAGGTCCTTCTTCTTCCCCCAGCTTTACATACTGAGCATGACGTCATATGGTATGGGATGGGATATCCCTTTGGTCAGTTGGGGTCGGCTGTCCCGGCTTTGTCCTCTCCCAACTTCTTGTGCCCCCCCCAGCCCTCGCTGGTGGGGCGGTGTGAGGAGCAGAAAAGGCCTCAATGCTTAGCAGCACCTAAAAACGCCAGTGCACTATCAAAAGTATTTCTCATCCCAAATCCAAGATATAGCACTACACCAGCTGCTAGTGAAATAGTTAACTCCATCCCAGCTGAAACCAGGACAGTTAACAGTAAATGCCCTGTTTTATATCAGAAACAATCTTTTTCTTGTTCCATGACTCCAAGAGGAATACTTTAAACATACATGAAGTAATTTAGCTTAATGAACCTAATACTTAAGAATGTGTGTTTAAATAAAAAAAACAAAATTGTTTGGTTGAGAAGATGGAAGAAAAAAAAAAGTCTAGAAGAACATTATTTCAATAATATGGTCTAATAAAAAAATTATTGTGTCTATATGTTTTCAGCAGTCTGCTTTAAACAAAAAAAATGTTGCCATGCCTGCAACAGTATTAATTTGTCAAGGATGCAAAGTTTCTCCATTTTTTAACTCCCCAGAAGACACATTTCGTCTCCTGTTTTCCATTCTGGCTGCCTCATTCGTTTAGGACTTCTGTTAGGTTTACTATGACTGTATTTTCCCTCTAAACAATAACCATGCATAGTTTCATCATGACTGTTGAGAGTTCTAATACAGTGAAATTCTTAAAAAGTCATTTATAGAAGCAATCATTGAAATACAAAATTGTCATAGTGCAGAGTTACTTTTTGTAACTTTTTGTATGAAATTTGTATTTCAGTACAGAATTCACAGAAGTCAATGCAGCAATAAGACAGAAGAGACAAGAGCTAGAATTGTCCTGTTCATCTGTGCTTGCTAGAGTTGAAAGGTATGGTTTTTGTATTCATGGTGCAAAGGATCTTAATATAATACTTCAAGTTTAGAATGTGATTAATCCAAATTGATCTATAACTAAATTCTGGTTTTGCCTAAGGTTTGCTGAGGCAGTCTGAATAAATATATATTTATTTCATAAGTTTGGGGGGGAGGGGGGTAAACCGGAAGCTTTTCCCAAATTGTTGTGTAGGCTAGTTCTCATTTTTCTGCAGAAAAGGCTATTCTTCTGCTGAAGTACTAAATCAGTGTTCAGAACTCTATTTCCAGTAGTATAGCCTACTAATTTGGAGTGGACTTTTTGTTACAGTTCTGTGTTTGGCTTTGAAGAAAGCTATATGTATATTGCTTTAACATAACATACCTTATTCAAACTGTTTTACTAGATTAGGCCTTAATATAAGCCTGAAATTAAATAAGAGAAGGGAAGTTTTGTTCTCTGTCAGCTTTGCCTTTCTCTCCAACTGTGATGAGGTTGGAAGTGGCATGGTTGCTTGTTTTGAGCTTGTGCATTGTTTCCAAAACTTGCTACAGACAGATAAAATAACTAATGTTAATACCTTTACTTTTCCAGAATTCCTTTAATGTCTTATGGAGCTGAAGCTGAGACCTTTCTTCTCACTTCTACTACATTGGCAGGGACATTTCTTCCAACAAATATCAGGCCTTTGGAAAACTTTGGTAAACTTTTTTTTTGTAAGTTTTATTTATAGCTCATGTGGAGTAAATCGTTAAATATGATTCTCAGAAATCAAAGCAGAGTATATAGTTACAGCTAACAGGGGAAAAAAAACCCTGTTTTGGTGCAGTTTGGTACTTTTTCAAAACCATCTGGTTTATTTTGGAAATTACAGCCATCCCAAAACTGGCATAACTGTTCTTCATTTGAAGATTAATTCCAGTTCTAAATTCAACACTTTCTTTCATGTTACTTCTTTCCCTATTTTTCAAGGAATGTTTTGATGCATTAGGAATTGCTTGACATATTTCAATGGTATATTGTGCAGTGTGAGGAGCAAATTATTTTCTGACAGAGAAGAAGAGTCATCAGGAAATGGTGCAGTGTATAGATCTCTTTCAGTATCTCTACAAGCCCTACAGGGCAAAAGCTTGCAAAGGTGCTCAGGCTCAGGGTCTCACAGGAATTTAGCAGAAGACAAAGACGTGGAAGGAATCACCTTCCTCCAGTTGCTTTAACAGCCTCTCTCTCCATACTCAGCAAGAATGTAGTTTCTCTTCCAACAGGCTGTGCAAGTTCAAAGAAGTGAAAACAAAGAAGTGCTGTTTTTTAAGGCTAGAGATAATACCTTCTTTGAATTGGGAATTATACTACTTTTACTTGACTAGTAGGCAAAGAGATGGGAGAGATTTGGGTCTCTTGTCTTAGAAAAACTGTGAGAAAGTAAGTGAATTGCTGGAAAGAGTTAAGTAGTAGAAGGATCATGAAAAAGATGCTTTATTCATTAATTTTCTGCATTCTTATTAAAGGTACTTATTTCACCTCTGCATTCCCCAGTGAAAAAATGATAGGTGGCTTCCTCAGGCCTCTGATGTTTGGCAGTGCAATTTAACTGATGCTTAACCCTTTCTGCTTCTAGTGGTAATGAGTATACACACTAGCTCATAGCTCTTGCCTTCTCTTTACTTTCCTACTTACACAGTGAGATTTCTTTGTTAATATGCACCAGAAGCATTTAAAAAAAAAAACAAACAAAAAAAAACCAAAACAATGTTTTTTTTTCTCATCAGAAAGACAAAGAATATTTTAAAAAACTCCACATTTATTTTTCAACATTAGACTATTTAGCACATGTGAGTAATTGCTGTTGATAATCTGCAACTGATCTACAAATACTGATAACATTGTCATCTCCTAAGGCAGAACATGGAACTAAATCCCTTATGCTGTCTTTTGGGAGAGGCAGGAGATTTTGAGTTTGAGTCTTGACAGCAAAAGAAAAGGAAATTATCTTTTTTTCAGATACTTTTGTTCTTAAATTTATGTTTAGGACAAAATTCTATCATTTGTTGTCTTGATTGTATAAGCATTCTACTTCCTCTCTTAAAGGTATGATTTTGAAATGTGAGATTATCGAGCTAACAAGACACAGCAAATAAACTCTTAAGTTATTTTTGTATGTTTCCATATGTTCTTGCCACACCTGAAGTAAAGTTCATATGTTTAATGTAATATATTACTTATGTTGTGGACAAAGTGGAAGAAAGTCATCAAGATTGAATCTTAAAACATTGTAGTACGTTGACACTAAAGCTTTAAGTCATCTTCAAGTTTGACTTAAAGACTTCCTACTGGTAAGAAGCATGCAGGAAGTAAGACAGAGAGTCTTCAGATTTCCTCATGAAACTAGGGTATGTTGGTTGTGAAGATGTCCCTTGAGGATTTTGGGCACATCCTATTGTGTGAGTGTTTGTTCCCCATTTGGCTTTTATATAGAAGCTGAGGAAAAGACAGACATGCACAAAAAAAGGTAAGGACAAAGGCAAGGAGAAACCTAACCTGAATACAGTTAGATATAGATAAAAAGGAGAAGAGTTTACAGGAAGTATGAGAGATGGAGGAAAGAGAGGGGACACTGGGACTTTCTGCAAAGCTGGAGAATAGGAGAAAAATGAAGAAAATACTGAAAATGCACACATACAAAAAAACCAAACTGGATCTTGTGATTCTTACGAAATTGTGCCTGAAGGATGGTCACATAAGCATTTTATTTTTACACACCCTCTTTACACACATCTCTTGGTCACACCAAAAGTGTACAATTTTGCATCAGAGTAGTAGTTGACATTTGCTTCCAGGGTTGTGCAAGGAGGCATACAAATATCAATGATGGTCATGTAACTGTACTGCCGGAGTCTTCCCTGTAGGTGCTGCAATGTTTTAGATTCTCTTACCGTTGAATAGCTGGTTTACTAATTTGACCTGAAAATGCGTCAGCGAATCTACAAATATTGCTAGGATTGAGGCTGGCATTATGCAGTGCCTCTGTGTGATTAAAGTATTTTAAAATAAAGATTCAGTGAACTGAAACGCCTTGTATTTGGTCCAAGTCCAAAGCTTGTGAAGCTTGTCTGTTAAAATTTTACAAGTAGTAAGGAATGCTAAAAAGAGGCTTGCGTTTTACAAGTAGACTTTGAAAGTGCTACAGAAATTACTTGCCTTTTAATTCTGTCAGGATTCCCACATTTCATTTGTATGCTGAGTTTTTATTATGGCAGGGTGATTTCTTGCCCATTGAAGCAAATCATCACAGATGTTATATGTCATTACAAATTTTTAATATCTGACTTGTTTTCCTGGCTATTGTAATAGGTTTGAAGATGTAGTTAGTCTGAGACAGCCACATGTGGCTGAATAACTGCAGGTTAACCACTTCCTAACAAAATTATTGGGGAGACTGTTACAATAGATACCTCAAATAGTGCTAGTCACCTAAAACTCCTGTGGAAGTTCTTTACCACGCACATTGTTTTCTTTTAAATACATGGTACCTTCTATACAATCAATTCCATTGGTTTTTATTGTCTTATGTGAAAATTTGATCAGTGAACATCGAAAAACCAAAACCAGGTACGTTTTCTTTCCATGTTCAGTCAAGTTACTGTGTTCACAAGGGAAGCCAGAGGAGGTGGTTGTAGTCCTGTGCTCTGCTCTGGCCTTTTAAAAGCTAGCGAGTACTTGTGGAGTTACTGCTCTGAGGTTATCGGATGATAAGTTTACATTTAATAGGCAGTGATAAAGTTGTGGAGTCTGCTTCTGTGGAGATATTCAAAATCTGCCTGGATGCATTCCTGTCCAGCCTGCTCCAGGTGAACCTGCTTTGGCAGGGCAGGGGGGTTGGACTAGATGCTCTCCAAAGGTCCCTTCTAACCCCTTGCCATTCTGTGATTCCATGATACGTTTTTGATTCTGCTAACATAGCAGTAAGTGGTAAAAAGAGGATTTTGTGCTGTTACATACTTATTCCTATCTGATTTTTCTATAATCTGTTTAAGAATATATTTAACAAATATTTTAGTGCAGTAAAAGCATGGGAGATAACGTTTATATAGAGAGTTAAAATCAAGAGTTTAAGCATGATGTGATAAAACCGTTGCAAAATCCATAGAAATTAATCTTTCTTAGCAAGGTTCTACCATTTGTTTATGAAAATGAAGCTGTAAAAAGAATTAATTTAAACACCAAATTCCTGATGCTTTCTAAAGTCTACACAAAGTAAGAAACAAATTAACAGACATCTCAAGAAATTAATTTAGTTCTGAAGTGACTATTAAATTCAAGTATATTTACTTAATTATCACCAATCGTTAATTCCTGAGCTGCCCGTCATAAGCTTTCGTAGGTATCAGGAGTACGGTCTGTTCCCTTTGCAGTGAATATAACCCTTGGCTTCCCTACAGAGGCTTTTGTCAAATTGTGGATAGCAGGAAATAAATTACTACAGTATCCACACAAGAGCTGCCATACTTCTGTGTGCAGCTGAAGGTCATTCTTCTTAAAGCTTTAGGTTTTTTTGATGTGCCAAAATTTGCAGTCCTTATTCAGTCCGTTAGGTGCTGCAGGAGCCCTGGGAACTTTGTAGCAGAGTTTGTCCAGTTTGCAATGGAGCGTGCAGGATCTGTCTTATAACTGGTGAATGAGTTTGTCTGAAATTAGATTTTGGAGAGAGGTATGCTGTCATTGCTGCTGCTGATCAGCCGCTTCCCATGTGATCATCCACTGATGGCCAACTAAAAATGTCACTTTCTGTAGTATTGAGCTTTGCTTCTGTAGTATTGAGGCTTCGCTGCCAACAGGCCTGCACACCGGCAAAGTGTCCCAGACTGCTATGTGCTAACAGTGTTGTGTGGTTTAATTCCGTACTTTCTGACAGCTTAAATGCTGACTATCTTTGAACAGTGATTTCAATAGTGGTTTCATTGTGAAATGCCGTTGCTGTCCATGTAGCCATGCCAATACTGCTTCAAAAACGTGTGTTTAGATGTTCAGCATGTTACTTTGGTTCTGTTCTTAAAAGCATAAGTCTGCACTGAAAAAAAAAAAAAAAAAAGGCTGTGGCAGCCTTTCACACTAAACCTTAAACTGTATTATTTGAGGATATCTGTTAAACTGGTCATTTTATGTTCTGAGCTGTGTTTGGATATTATTATCAAACTTTAATGTATTCTGCTTTTCTTAGAATCTTTAGGCAAAGGATATGCTGTTGCGTGTACCCAAGAAGGAGAAGAGAAAAAGCAAGCTTCTGGTTCATCAGGCACTAGAGGAACTAGAAGGAAATTGGTTAACACTACTCCTAGAAGAAGATCTGCAAGAAACAGCAAAAACGAGACTCTGGGTCAATCTCGGAGCTCACCTCGGACAAGCAGTTCTGCATGTGGTGCCTCTGATGGCAGTAACCCGCCTCTGAATAAATCTCCTTCAGAATCAGAGAAGGCTCCTCCAAAACGAAAGTCTAAAAGAATAGTTAAACAACAAACACCTGTGGTTAAAAAGAAACTGAGAAGTTCTGCACGTTCTGAAAAATCATCCAGTGATTCGGTGGAAGATGATGACATTGCTGAGTCTGAAGCAGTTCTAACATTAGACAAAGACCAGCAGTCAGATGATGAGAGCAATAACACAAGCCTTCCACAGAAAAATGATGCGGAAACAGAATCTGCTAATGGATTAGAAAGCTGTAGTGAACATGCAGAAATTGAGGAAACTACAGGAGAATGTGACAAAGACGAAGATGCTTCAGGCAACGTGGATGTAAGTTTTTCTGTCCAAGAACCTCCAGTACTAACTTCAGGGGGCGAAAGTCAGGAATTTGAAGTAAAAGGTGTTACTGAACAAAACGTAGATCATAAGAATCAGGACATCTGTGAAAATACTCCTGAGCAAATGGAAACAGTAGCTAGTCCCAGAGATGAAGTATGTGACCACGCAACGTTTGAAAAAGTAGATCAGATGTTGTGTAGTCCTCAAAGTGAATTGATGGAGAATGTAGAAACTCTGACAAAAATTGATCAACCCGTAGCTAGTCCAGAAAATGAATTGTTGGAATATCCAGAACCTTTGGGAAAAGATCAGCTATTAGAGAGCCCCAGAAGCGAATTGCCTGAGCATCCAGAAGCCACAGAAATAGATGATTCTCAGGCTGAAGAAAAAACAGTAGTAGACTGTGCAAGTACAAATATTCAAAACTTAAAAACTGTTCAAGATGAAGAACCAGACACATTAATACACAATATTTCTGTAGACAGTACATCAGAACAATGCTTAAAAGAGAACGCCATGCCAGAGAGTGAAGAGGGTAGAACTTCAGAGTCACCCCAGGTAAATGCTGAACATAAACATTTTGGGGAAGATAACAATGAAATGATACCAATGGATTGTGACTCCTTTTGCAGTGACCAGAACGAACCTCAGATTGAGCAGTTACCACCAGCTGAAAGTACAGAGCAAGGAGAAGTGAACTCCTCGCAGTGTGATGCGGGAAACTGTACATCAGTTTCAGGACTTTCTGATGAAAAAGATGGAAGTATTCCTCAAGAAAGAGAGTGCCAGTCAGAACTCAAAAAAGATAAAAAGACTCGAACTAGAAGGTCTAGGTTTCACTCTCCATCAACAACTTGGTCTCCTTCTATGAGAGAGGGCAGGAGATCTCAATCGCCATCCCCTAAAAGGGAGGTGACCAGAGACAGGAGCTCACGATCACCCAAGAAGGAAACTGGGAGGGAGGGAAGAAGATCCTTATCTCGTTCTCCAAAGAGAGACACACTCAAAGATGAGAAAAAAACACCATCTCGATCTCCCAAAAGGGAAACTATCAGGGAAAGCAGGAGATCATCTTCTCGGTCAAGAACTAAGGATTCGTCTCCGAGGCAAAAATCTAGATCTCGAAGCAGCGATAGAGATAGTCAAAGAAGAGATCGTGACAGAGAAAGAAGAAATAGGAGGTGGTCTAGGTCACGGTCACGATCTAGGTCAAGATCACGATCTAGGACAAGAAATAAAAGTTCTTCCTTCTCTAGAAATGAGAGGGACAGTCATTCACCTCGCTGGAAAGAGAGATGGGCAAATGACAGTTGGAGGAGTCCCAGAGGAAATGATCGCTACAGAAGAAGTGATCAAGAGAAACAGAATGAAAGTCTTAAAAAAGAGAAAGACAATACAGAAAAAACCAGTGAGGATCAGTGTTCTTCCGACAAGCGGAGGAATGATTGTCCAGATTGGGTAATGGAAAGAATAAACTCAGTTCCTGAAGTCAGGAACAGAGAGAGAGAGAAACCACATTGGGAAGACGGCAGGCATGATAATTCAGGACACTCTTGGAATAAAAACTTCGGTTCAGGTTGGATTCCGAATCGAGGGAGAGGTCAGCGTGGCCGAGGTGGGCGTGGAAGAGGTGGTTTCATGTATGGAGACCAGAGTGAAAATCACTGGCAAAATAGAAAACCTCTCTCAGGGAACTCAAACGGTTCTGGGAATGAAACTTCAAGGTTCCCAGAACATCAGCCCTACAAGCGTAAGAATGAACAAGATTATTCTTTCGATACGCCTGCTGACAGATCTGGGTGGACATCTGCATCCAGCTGGGCTGTAAGAAAGACTTTACCTGCTGATGTGCAGAATTACTATTCAAGAAGAGGACGCAATTCATCAAGCCCACAGTCTGGATGGGGAATGAGACAAGAAGAGGAGACACCTGAACAAGGTATTCATAGTTTTGAAACATAAAAGCTTAGTCACAGCTGCAGTAGCCGAGTAAAGTCCTAGTCGTGTTGACCTATCTCGACTTGATTAGCTCTTCAAAATGATTTGAGGTGAATCTATAGTCTTTTTGCAATATTGAGGTTTGTAGGTGTGGAGTTTGGGGATTGCTTGTGTTTTGATGGGCTTTTGATGGCTTCTTGGTTTTGCTTAAAGTTAAAGTTGGACATAATTTAAGGGCTATACATCTGAAGAGTGTGCTACTTAAATCAATATGGTTGAAGAGAAAGCATGTCCTTTTCATGGTTACTTTTAGCATCTGCACACCTTTTTAAAAGGGATAGTTTTTTTCAAGGAGGTTTGCATTTGCCTATGCAGATCCTCACAGTAGGTTCTAGAGATGACAAATCATTATGTTGACGTTTATCTTGCTTCTAAATAAGCTTAAAAAAATCTAGGGAGATTTAGAAATGAAAAAATGGTACTTTTACTGTACTTCAGCATTAAAATTCCTCTAAAGCCTCAATAGAAGTCTAATACTTTTGAGTATTTTATATTTAAAAGAGAACTGCCCTGACGGAAATAAACTTTTTGGTAGAAAGTGAGTTGACTGTGGATAAGATTGATTCTGAATTAGAACTCATCCACAGATTATTAGTGCTCTGAAGTAAAAGACAGATGTGAACTGTATTGAAAAACTGTAAAATCCAGTTGTGAAGGCAACCACACTTGCACTTTCTCGTTGGCTCCTTGTTTTGTCTTTTATTTTTATCCATTTTCATCCTATATGCAGTTTTCTCCCTCTCTTCAGAGACAACTGCATCAGTGGCTTCTTCGTTTTGAGGCAACTTTGTCAATCTTCAGTCTGCTGCAGGCAAAATTTATCAAACCTTTAACTGAAAGTATTTTGTGACTTGCAGACTTTATTTCACATGGTTCTGGACCAGTCACACTGTTATGTTCACTTTTGGAGCGTGAATTCAGCTGAGAATAGTACAGTGACCTCTCAAAACTGGATAAATCGGCTAGGTTGGCATCATGACATGGTCCTGAGCAACCTGCTTTTGCTGACCCCGCTTGAGCGGAGGGGGGCGGGATTGGACTAGATGGTCTCGATAGGTCCCTTCCAGTGATTGTGTTATCTATCCCTTGGTCTTTAAGAAAGGTGATTTGGGGTGAGGCATAAGGGTTTAAATACCAGTCCCTGGGAATTAGGTGACAGGGTTCCTCAAGGAAGGGATTCTAAGGGAAGGATATTTTAATTATAACCCATCAGCTGTTTCTCAGAACTAATTTCTTGACTTTTGGAAGGTTTGCTGCTTGTATCTTGACTTCAGCTTTTTGCCTTCTGTTGAAGATAGGGTGAGAGAGCAATCTTTTAAAGAATTGCCACCCCAAGAGGTTATTTTTACTTCTAGGCTTTACCTGTTGTACTGTTACGGGGTTTTTGGACAACTCTTTCCTAATATGAACAGCTTTGAAATTGTTTGAGGATGATTTATTATTCAGAAAAAAAGCAATCAGCAGAGTATTTCTATAGTTAGCAGAAACGGCTACAGTGAGCGTGTGTGACTCAGGCAAAGGGGAGCAGAGCGCTGCACATGTGCTAACGTGTGACTAACCACCTGCAATTGCAGAAGCTGGATAGGTTACGTTGTCTTCCTGCTCTATGGGGGAGAATTACTCTTTCATTGTGATGCAATAATTTATTAGCTGTGCTGTGGGAACAAGCGGAGAAAATAGAAATTCAAAACGCAGGCTTCCATAGTAACCTGAACTTTCTAATCTCAGAAACTAGCATTTGGCTCTGTGATGAGCGTAATAACGCTGTGCAATATCTTTAAAACATGCAGATGATAGAAAGCTTTTTGATACTCCATACTTCATGAAGAGTTTAGACACCTGGCTCCACTTCTACTTTATAAAGTATGAATTTTCTACTTCATGTACTGTCTGTTTTTTCTTTTGATAGATCCAAACCTCAAAGACCAAGGCAGCCAGCAAAGTGACGGTTCGCAGTTACCAATGAATATGATGCAGCAACAGATGAATGTAATGCCACAAGTGAACGCGCAGCACCAACCTATGAATATCTTTCCGTATCCAGTGGGTGTCCCGCCTCCCATGATGAATATGCAACGAAATCCATTCAACATCCACCCTCCAATGCCCTTGCATCTCCCTACCGGAGTGCCTCTCATACAGGTAGCTGCTCCCACTAATTTGTCTCAGGGATTACCTCCGCCTCCACCTCCACCCCCACCATCTCAACAAGTCAGCTACATTGCTTCCCAGCAGGATGGAAAACAACTGCAGGTACGCTTTATCAGAAGCCATGGCAAGAGCAGTATCAAAGGAATACCAGTTAAGGGTTTCTTCTATGGAATACCATAGTCTTGATAAATTTATGCTCGCAGTTTCTTTCTCTCTTGCCTGGCTTCTTCCACCCCCCACCAAATTTAAACTGGAAGTATCCATGAGGATATGAATTATTCTGGGGCTAGTCCTTTTAAATAATAATACACAACACCATAACTGGGGGTTTGTGGTAACGAGGTGTTCCACCTGGTAATGGAATGCTGAAAAATTCCGTTGATGTTGTCTGTTACCTTTTTCTTCTTAGAAGTGCCCCATTTCCAAAACTAATTTTTCCCCTTCAAAACCTGATTTTTAAGCTTTAGGGAATGCTTGAATCCCCTTTCAGCAGCGTGTAGGAAGTGGCCCCAACCTCTTTGTTGCAGTTCTCATCCTGGTGTATCAGCAGAAGAAAGTTACCAAGTACTGCATGGCACCCATTGCTTCCACACTTCCATTCTCCGCCTGTCAGTATCTCAGTGGCTTCCCCACACATACACATTTTCTATTCTGTTTAATCTTTTGAGCTTTTTTGTTAATAATTTCCAAGCTGTCTTTTCTTGTCCGATTCTCCTGTTTTTGCGTGCCCTGTTTGAGACCTAACTCCCACTTCATTTCTCCAGTTTGAAAAAGACTCTGCCACGCTTGGGGCAGATCACACCATCTTTTTGTGCCTCTCAAGGTATCTTGAAACAACCTTTGTGTATGTGAGCTCCTCCTGTAGCCAGTTGTTTATATTAAGAGCTTTTATATCAGGGAACAGAATACGAACAACTTCCAGGAGAACGCACAGCCCTGCGAGGAGATGTATCGGTGCACCTGTGAGGTGTAGAGGGCTCTTGGGGGGAGGTTTGTGCTTTTCTCCTGTTGCAGGCTGCCTGCTCTGACCTAAAGCTCTTTCCCCTGCATTCCAGGTTGAAAAAGTGATGTCCTAGAACAGTGACTTCTAACCCTCTGTTTTCATGCATCATCTCTAAAAATTTGAGGCGAACTGATAAATTACCTACATCCTTTCACTTTCAGCTGCTGTTATCCATTCGTATTCATTAACTTAACAAAAGGAGTTAAGTACTGTGGGAAATACTGGGTGGGGTTACGGGTCAGATGAAATACTTTCGTACTCTGCAAGGTAAAACAGTAAGGTGCTCCTGGAACTAAAATGCTTGTAGATTGCTTGCTGATCTGATTAATGCCTGCTATCTGTAATTAAAATATTTTTGCAATTGGAAATTCAGTAGCTTTAACTTCTAAAAATGTAAGAAGTCAGAACGTAGGCGACAAACCTCTCTGAAATACAGTATCTAGTGCAGCAATAGATTCCTTCCTGTAAAGATTGTGTATTGCTCTAAAAGACAGTTGTTTGTTAGTAAAGCCCCTGTTGTATTTGTTGCTTTTACCTGCTTTTGTGGAATGATGTCCGTGAACCTGAATGCTCTCGGGAGCTGCTGCTGCTTTTGCGTTGAGCTTTTATTGAATGAGTCCTCGGTGGTAGCACAGTACAAGTTAGTGAATACTGCGGGGCTCCACCTGCCCTTCCTCTTGAAAGGAAGGTGAAGAGAGCGCGCTGGCGAGCGTTAGCATACTGATTATAACAGCTCGATATCTGTGTCCTTTCCAAGGAGCTCAAACTCCTGTTTCATTATCTTCTGTCTGGATAAATGCAGATGTGAAAAAAGTCGTGGTGATTACCTGCAAAAAAGCAGCATTTAGGGTAGCCTGCCAGAACATGTCGGGAAGATGTTTTCTTGGCTTTTGCTAAGAATGACCTCTGTCTGAGGTCTGAAAGCTACTTAATTTCTCAATTCCAAAGTGTCGACAGTGCCCATGGTCTTCTGGTGATGTTTGGGAATGTACAGAAAGTGGGTTTTCCTTGAGGAACAGATCCTGGTGCTTCAACCGGCCTTTCACCTCTAGCCTGGAGTAGACTTGTAGGTGTGTTTACATTTGAAAGTCACGCACAAGTTTAAGCTGATAACAAAGATGAAAATCAGTGTTTTCAAAGCAACTGATTTCAAGTTATGATCCATGAACTCAAGTGTGCTTTAAGGTAACTTTTTATATGTGTGTTTAGGTGCCAATTTTGGGAAAAAAAAAAAAAAGTTACTCTGCTTTACAAAGCAGGGCTTATACTCTCCTGTGGCGCGTAGAGAGGTTCTGGAGCCGTAACCTTCCTTCCCTTGTGCGAACGCCCTCCCTGCCTCTTCGCAGGATGCTTTGTTTGCTCTATCAACGGGATCAGAGACAGAATCTGGCAGCCACAGGGGTGACACGGAAGACGCCTTGCTTTTCAAGCTTTATATTATTTTTTTTTCCTTTGAGTTGATCTGATATAATGCGTGTATCTTCCATAATAACGGACAGCGTGGAAATCAGCTAATGAACCAAAGCATGTGGTATCGATGCTCTTTCTAGAGCTGCTGAGACTTCTAGAAAGGCATGTTGTCATACTGAAGGACAATGTATTAACTACCGATAACTTTTTAAAACAGGGTATTCCAAATGCTGCTCATGTGAGTAATAACATGAGTGCTCCAGCCTTGCCTGCTCCAACAGCAGTCCTGGGAAGCGTGGGAGCAGTTCAGGGACCAAGCTCGGGTAACGCAACGTCGTCAAGTCACATCAAAAGCTCTAATGCAGCTGCAAAATTGGGAGAAAACAAAGCAAGTGTAACAGTGGAAGCCAGCGCAGATAGCTCGAAGAAGGACCAGGCAAGTTCAAAGTTCAGAGTCCATACCTATACGGTTTTATATAGATACACACACACACACACACACACACACACATATATATATATATATGTTATATATAAAATTAAAAAAACGAGATACCAAAAAATAACACAGTACAACAGTACCCCTTCTGTGTAATATATTTAATACCATCATGTACATGATACTTTCATGGCAGCTGTAGGACATAAACGAGCAAGCTGACTCTTTTTAACATGGTTTTCTTTAAAGCAGCACTATTACGAATAAGAAGTTGCCGTGGGACGACGTTCTGTTCTTAGTAAATCCCAGGCGGCTTGCACGGGAGCTGAAATGTGAGCGAGGGGAGGGGGAGCCTGCTTTTCTAGTCTTCTGCAGTAACTTTGATCTGTGAAGTTTTAATTTGCAATTGATAAAAAGATACAAAGGCAGGCATGGAAAAATAAAACTCAAGCTTGTTTTTTCCATCAGAAATTGTTAATTCAAGAAAAAGCGGCACAAGAGGTCAAACTAGCTATTAAGCCTTTCTACCAAAATAAAGACATCACTAAGGAAGAATACAAAGAAATTGTGCGGAAAGCTGTAGATAAAGTAAGTTGATCTGTTTATCTGAAATGCAAAACACTGCAGTTGAGCTGGGGCTTGGGGTGGGTTTCTGAATCTTGTGGGAGCAACTGGTAGTTGCTGGGAGGGGGAGCAGGAAAAGCAAAAATACTTTGGTCTTTCTCCATCCACGTAGAGCTTTCTCAGCTCCTTGGAACATAACTTGCTTTTTGTTTGAAAGATTTGAATGGGAATTGGGAAATACTTGAGGAGCAGCTGGGGAAGGACTAGGAGTTTTCCAAGGTATTCTGCCTGAGACGGAGAAACCTGGGGTGTTGGGAAGATAAAGAAATAATGTGAACCAGTGGCAAGTCAACAGAAATGTTTCAAGCTTTTTTTTTTTTTTTTTTTTTTTCCTTTAAAACTATTGTAGGTTTGTCATAGCAAGAGCGGAGAAGTTAATTCTGCGAAAGTGGCAAATCTAGTGAAAGCGTATGTAGACAAATACAAACATTCACGGAAGAAAAATCCCGAAGAGGCAGTCTCCTGTGAAAGGAAGTAGAACGTGTTTTCAGTTTTTAATTTTATTCTACCTGCAAAGTGCAATTTCAACATGAACCGTTAACTGAAAATTGTACATGACAGCGATTTGAATCTGGTTTTGATAAAATTATTTTTCAATGTAGTATATAATGTTTTGTTCTAAAGAAATATAGATCTACAGGGCAACTTCTTTATTCCTTTTTAAAAACAGATGTCTAAAAAAAAAAGTAAAGGTGTAAAGAAGAATCGTTAGGAATGTACGATTGTGTGGATACTTAGATGTACAGCATTTTGACTTGAATAACAGAGTGCATTAAATTAGAAACTTCTGTCTGAGCACATTGGTTTTGGAACAGGTATGTACAGTACATGTAATCGGTCAGATTAAAGTAAAATTTTTTTCTTTTGATTTCTCCCTAATTATAGCAAAGGTAAAATAATGTATTGCCTTGACAAATATTTCTAGCGGTAACTGGACAGGCTGAATGCAGGGGTCACAATGTGTATATACAAAAAAAAAAAAAAAAAGAAAAAGAAAAAAAAGAAAAGCACATGGAGTTGTCTGAACAGAAGAACTGTTTAGATTTTTAAAAAGAAAAATCATGCACAGTAAAATGCAGTGCCCAGCCCTGTAGGTGCTGCGCGTCTCTTGTAACACCAAATAAATATTATGCTGCTTGGTTTCATTTGTGATGTTTTTCCGTTTGTTTCAAGATAGTGGGATGAACCTGAATAGTTTTTACATGCTGAAAGCCCTCCGTCACCACGCACTGACACCCTCGGCTCCTGTCTCACCCTGCCCTTAGCCAGGAGGGAAATAGTAGGGGAGAAATGGGTGTTCAGAAACAGAAACCAGTTTCTTCTTCCAGTCAAACCAAGAAAGCTGGGATTTGTTCCTGGGCTCCCAGTTGGTCAAAGACTGCCAGTTGTGCCAATCTTAGCTGCATAATACTTTTCTTCCTTAACTAGGGCTTGTAGTGCAGATCACCAGAGGGGTATCACGGAATGGGCGCGATCCGAAGTCAGGTGCAACAGCTTTTCTACTTCCCCGAGCACTTTTATGCAGTGAGGTGAGCAGAGGTACTGCCAGCAGGTGTGGGGTCACTGGAGGTGCTGGTGTAAAACTGGTTTCATGGAGGTAGCAGCAGGGAGAGTTGCTGAAACGCTCTCATCACTGCGCATTCCTTAGGGAAAGAACCCCTCCGGAGTTGCGTGGAGAAGGAGCCGTACTGTGAGATAGCAAGAGTTGTTCCCTCGCTCTCCGCTGTTAAACTCTCAGCCCTGCCCTGTGGAACAACCTCCGCTGTTGGCTCAGCCTGGCGTCTGCTCCAGCCAAGGGCTCCTGGCCCAAAAGCACAAATAACCTATTTTTGACAGGAAGTGTCAATCAAATTTTCTGAGAAATTCTCTCTTAGTAGCCAGTAGTTCCCAAATTAACTGTTCTTGGCAGAAAACAGTGTCTTACCCTGCAAGTAGCTTTTGCAGAAGCCTGAGGATGGAATAAGGGACGTAACAGCCCTGTACACACACACGCGCTTAGAGAGAGAGAGAGAGGGAGATGTGTAAAAAACGTGATGTTTATCACAACAATTGCTCACTTGGTTTTAACTATAGCTTTCTACAGACTTAATGAAGCATTTGACTGTCTATATTTATTTTTGTGTGCCTAAAGAAAAAAATACTATGTATATTAGAAACATATATAATACATTTTCTACAGTCAAGCCAGGTTTTAGATTTTTCCAGAATACTCAGTTTTACAGTGTGGTGGCAATTTGTATGAACTCTGGAACTATTTTAAGCTAAAATTGGTTAGCACTTTTTGAAAAAAAATGTTGTAGCAAATTGCTATGTCTGTCCTGGTTTAGCACGCCATGCGTACTTATTTTTTATTACATTTTCCTTCTCTGACTTCTTGGATTTTAATGACTTTTTATATCTTTTTACTCTATACAGTTGAGCCTTGCTATAAAGCTCCTTTCAGGAGACAGATAAATGTTATGGGGGGGGTTTACTTGGTTTTTTTTTCCTTTCAGAGGAGAGGTGGAAATTGGGTGGGAAGGACCAATGGAGGATTTCAACTGGGAAAAGGGTCATTAATTCCTTGTTTTGCAGCTCCTGGCTGGAAGATCAGCTGTCACTTGCTGCCACGTTGTTGGGGCAGTGACTATAGTGATGCTCCACTGTATTTCAAAACGTAACGAAGAATATCGGATAGAGTAACTTAGCAGAAAATATGGGGTTCGTTAACAATTTCTATGTCAAATTAAAAAAGAAATGCCTTGCCTTAATACGTAGACTCTCCTATTTTTCCTGAAAAGCAGTAAGGGCTGTGTTGGTGTGACTGCTCGAGAAGGCACGGAGTCATGGTTTTTGTTAAAATAGTATGAAAACTGTTATTTCTATTTATTGAAACTCCTTGTACTGAAAGTCCCACCATGCGCTAGCGCTGAAGGCGAAGTGACGGGGACGCGGAGCCCCCTTGATGCCTCTCGGGTGTTGGTAATTCCTTCCATCCAAACGGCCTCGAGGAAAACAAGTACGAAACTGTGTTACCTTCTGGGAGCTTCTGCAAATTACAAGGGTTTTCCTTGCACTCCTCCTGCTGTCTCACTGGGCGCGCTGCTCCAACCTCTCATCCTAAAGGTGGATCTTAGGAGCACGGTGACTGTCCAAAGTCCACGATACGGTGTTTGTAGCGTAAGGCTGGAGTGCTGTCTACTGAAAAAAAAATACTCTAAAAACTAGTTTTGTGTAGTGCTTAACCGTTTCTAATAAATTCTTTTCACTAAGCTGGCAGTAGTCCGTGTTTGGTCTTAAACGATTCTGGCTCCAGTGGTTTAATTCAGAAAGCAATATGTAATTGCTGTGTCTTTTGTACGTGTGCATATTTCATCTTGTTCTGTGTTGTCAAGGCTCGGCCCCTCCTTTTACATCTTGTTTGTTTTCGGTGAGTCTGTCTTCACCCTGCCCTGCTGAAGAAACGCAGAATCGCAGAGTGATAGGGGTTGGAAGGGACCTCTGGAGATCATCTAGTCCAACCCCCTGCCAGAGCAGGGTCACCCAGAGCAGGTTGCACAGGAACGCGTCCAGGCGGGTTTTGAATGTTGGTTTAGGGCAAGTGCCGCGGTGAGGACTGTAGGTGCCGGGGTGTGCAAAACGTGGTTTATCATCTGCTGCGCGGGCAGGACTCAAACCAACTGGGCAGGACTCAGAGAAGGGCAGGACTCAAACCAACTCGGCCATGTCCTACACGCTAGAAGTACGCACCAGAACAGTGGGCTTCACTGGAAATAGCCCATTGGGAATTCAGGACATGGTGGCCTACCTTCCCTCAGAGCTCTGTTCCAGGCCTCACTTTACTTTCTAGGATTAACCCTCTAGGATTAACTGCCACGAGGTCCCTCTGTTGGTAATGCAGGCACAAGCTGTGCCAGAGCCTGCTGTCCTTAAAGGCGCTGGTGGCTGCTGTGTGGAATTCAAAGAAGCCTTGCTCGTTCTGGGTTGGTTTGGCTGGGTGATGACCTCCAGGGTGGGAAAGGACAGTCTTAGCCTGGTGCTGCTCTGGTGGTGGCTTAGTTCTGTGTTCACTAAAGGTGTCCTAATAAAAGGGTCTTAGGAAAGAGCACACCACTTCGAGGAGCAAGGGTGGAAATTAAGGTCCAGCCTCAAGGGCCTTGGGGAGGGTGTTCCCGGGGAGAGGGAGGCTCAGAGGTGTCAGTTCCTTGAGGCTGAGCCTCCAGAAGGACAAAGAGCCCCCAGAGGCGTGTCCTGCGGCTGTAATGGCCTGGTGAGGCTGGGCCAGGGCGACTGAGCCAGGAAGGGTTTCGTCAGTCATGATGAGTGTGACGTGACCTCAAGGAGGTAGAGTTAAGCTGACTGCATCACAGGCTGAGGGCAGACGTGCCGAAAGACACAATTTCCAAGGAAAAAGGCTTGAAGAGGAAAGTAATTTAAACCAACCAACTGCAGGTAATTAAAAGCTTACTGCCTGAATTGTAACCCAGTCTTATTTCCATATGCCTGCTTGGGGGCATGCACCTTTTCCAAAAAAAAAAAAAAAAAAAAAAAAAAATCACTTCACCTGTTGTTGCCAAGGGCTTTTCAGTACATCAGGTTGACTTACACTATGTCTCACGCTCCCCCCTCGGCCTCCACCTGCAGTTTGCCACATGCCCCACACAAAAGTAGATTTTTGCACATGCGAAAAAAAAGAAAAAAAAAAAATCTGTCCTGCAAATACCTGCACGTGATCAGGTGAGGCGTTTCATGCATTTACAGTCCAGTGACTTACGTGTCCAGAGACCCATCTGCTGGTGTCCTCTGAGGGCCACCACTGCATGGAGCACGCTGGAAGGAGGAGGGACATCTCAGCGTGGATCTGAGCAGTGGTGGCACCACCAGGACACAAACATTTCTGAGCATGAGCTGGCCCCGAGCACGGGAAGAGGAGCAGCCCGTGGGGACAAACAGCAGGGGCAGAAGTAGCTCTTTAGTCAAACTCTGTAATTTTTGCTGAGCAAGTGCCAGCAGGGGCTGGTTTATGCAGCTAAAGCCTTTCTGGATCCCTCCTCTGCAAGCAGTGCCTTGAAATCTTTACTCAGTTTTGCTGTGGAGATACTGGGCTGGAGGCTGCTGCCAGAACCAGGGTGTGGTTTTTCCCCGCAGAAGCCACATCTCGAGCATTGTACCACATCACATCGTGTGTAAAAGTATGTTGGTTCCAAAGGTGGACTTGCACCTTTTGAATTAGTTGTTATTATTAGTTAGAAACTATGCTGGCAACATTTTTCATTATTATTAAAAGTATTACAATATTCACATTAATCGATAGTTTATTTAAAAAGTAGAGACGAGAGTAAGGACAATAAAGTAGATGATAACCAATTTCAGTAATTAAAGCATACTTAACAGGTGCAGCAGCTTTCAAAATAATGGAGTGTCTATGGAAATTAAAAAAAATATCACCAACCTAGAGATTAAAAAACCCCACAAAACTAAAATCGCAAGTAACTACTTATGGAAAAGGAGCTGAAGCTGAGAGAGGGCAGGGGCTGGGATATGGAACTTGGCTCAAACTTGACTGGTTCCTTCCCGATATTCCTGACTCCTCCCAGAGTCTCACACACCAACTGTAAATTTCAGCCTGCTCATCGCTTTCACAGTCTGTTTGTGCAGTGAGTGCCCGGGATTTGAGCGATGCAGGAGATGCTCATTACACACGGTGAACAATCAAACCCAGAGTGGAATCCAGGACAGAGAAAAATTACGGCAGGAGCCAAACCCAAGGAATTTTGGCAGCAGGTTGTCGTATAATTAGTCCTGAAGCATTGCAGACGCTAAACTGACAGCCACCGAATGTCTGATGAGGAGCATCAATCACAAATAGCCGGGCATTCCCAGGCGCCTGGGTGCAACAGCAGGTGGGACAGCAGAAAAGAACAACTCTTGGAAGTCAGAGTTTACCTATAAATTCCGGAGCCTTTTACAGAAATGCGGGGCTCCTCTACCAGGAGTCAGGAACGTTGCTGCCTTTTTTTTCTCTCCGCCTGACGTGCAGGTATTTGCGGTGCAGACGTTTCTCAGGCTGCTGACCGCTGGCTTGCTCTGCCCCAGGCCAGGAGGAGAGCAGAGCTTCTTCTCGGATGGCCAGGGTCGCCGGTGCTGCCTGTGGGCACGAAGCCCCAGGGCACCCAGAAGGAACCCTGTCACTAGAGAGCATCTAGGAGAAAAGGCTGTCACACGCTCAGCTTCCTCAGTCCTCGTTAATTCCCACCGCGTGGCAGCTGGCAGTTAAATGACCACGTGAGACTGATAAACTCTTAAGATGTTCCCCCTGAAAATACGACATCTCGGAGACACAAGATCTGGCCAAGCCCTCAGCTCCAGCCTGGCGTCCCAGGGCAGTTCCTGCAGGGCATCCCAACGCTATTTAAGTTTTTAAAGTTCTGATAAAGGTACAGCCATACTTGTCAGCGGGGTGAATACAAAACACAACCAGGCAGCAGGGGCACCTCTTGTTCCACGCGTTGTGGCACGTGGATTAAATTTTTCATGCACTGGGGATTTTACTACGGGGTGAGCCGCGGGTCAGTTGGCCGAGACTTCACAGAGGCTTATGGCAGAAGTGAGATTTGAAGCGGTGACCCTTCTAAACCCCACCGACCCCAGGTGACGCAGGGAGGACAGCCCCACCAGCACGCTGCGGTGACAGAGCTCTCGGATTGTGACGGTCACGTCCCGTCTGAGGAGCACAGGGAGATGCAGCCAGGCCAGTGCCCACCCCACTTCTGAATTAGCCCGACGCCACCTTATGGAATGACATAATCACATTAACTTTTGCAATGGTGCAGGCTCCCTGTTTCTAGGATCTTATTCCAAAAGAACAAGCAAGAAGTACTGGCCTCCTTCCTCCCTTCCTGCTCCCTTCACCCAGGGCTGGCAACGAGGCTGAGCTCCAGTGAACCTTCCTGAGGCCCTGGGTGGGTGAGGAGGCCACCGAGGCCAGCAGCAGAACTGGGGGGAGGGTACAACCTCCCGCCCTGGAGGACTTGTTTCATACTTTAGGATTCACCCCGTAACTCCATCCTAAACAACGTAAACACAGAGAGCCCTGCTCAAAGACAAGGGACAAGCAGACATGCGGGTATCCGAAAACTTTACTCTTGGCCAGGAGAGCAAGTTACCTGTGGACACATGGATTTGAAAATCCCCGAAACAACAAAACCAGCAGACCCTCTCAGAAGACAGTTTGCAGCAAATCCACCTACAAGGTACTGAAAGGCTACCTTACAACAGCTGTCCAGAAGCCACCCAACACAGGAGCAGAAGACAGACCTTCACATGATTCATCTTGATGAGATTTTTGTCACTCTAACAATGCATTTCTTTTCACCTGAGGTAAAAAGCAATCAGCTTTTTTAATTGGCTCAGATTACTCTCCGGTTAACTTACCACGGATAGGGAGAAGCCACGGCACAAACAGCAACGATGCTGTGAGAAACGGCAAGTTGTGGTACAACCATGCGAAAACCAGCAGGCTATTAAAACCGACTGAGGACGGTTTTGAAGTCCCTGTAATTTAAGAACGCATTGCCATCTTGCCAGAAACACCACAACAAACTGGCAGTAACTTATAGCAACCAGCCTTGAATTCTCCGTCACTCAAAAATGGTCCATGCGAACTCAAACCCCTCTGTGCGAAAGCCCCCTCGCCCCACGGATCCAGCTACCCAAGTTCACCCACCCCCTGCGAGCTGCAGCCCGAGTCCGCGCAGAAGGACGTGGGGCAATTTTTCGGCTCCACAACCTTTGCCTCTCTGCGGTCTGCGCACCCATCGCGTCACCCAGCAAGGCAAAGGACACCAGCCGCAGAGCTCTCCGCAGCCACCCGTGCAAGGAACGACTGGCAGCCCAACAACCTGCCGGTAGGAAAGGCAGAGGAGGGAGAAAGAGTACGACAGGATGATGACGGGTGTATCCCAAGATGTTGCACGTCATCGTGTCACAACAGACTGCTGATTTATCTTCCCACAGGGCAGGGCAGTACCGCGATGCCCGTGTTACAGCAGATGAGAGAGTTCCACGCGCCGTGACTTGCTGCAAGCCACAGAGGAGATCTTTGGCAGTGATGTGAACTCAACTCAAACCTCGCCACGTGCTCCAAGTGCTTCTCCCTCCGGGCTACTCCCCTTCAAAGCTGGAAAAAAACTGAAACCAAACTATTTTTAGTGTTAATAATACAGATATTTGAATCTAGGAGGTGCTTTGCCCCAAACCGTAGGTAGGCAGGCAGTAATTAGCACTGATGGCTGCACGCTCCAGCCCTGCCATCATACACTACAGAAGAAACACCGGGAAGTGTATCATCAAGCAAAGCCAAGCGTAAATTAATAGGGAAAAGAGCCCAATTTAAAGGTGAAGAATTGTTGATGCTTTTTCTCCTTCCAGGCAAGGCTGTTGCAATAGTTTTCAGTGGAGATCAGACCACAAGGAAAAGCACTCTGTTACTGTGCTGATAACTTAACAACCTCTAAAGTCAGGCTGATGATTGAGG